>JAIUZE010000126.1:0-56529 GCA_022085475.1 Heliosperma pusillum
TTATCAGCTCATGTAGGCGATTACGGACCAAAACAAATATATGTAATTCAGTTCACTTTGTGGTGTTCAATGTTGTCAGTACAACCCACATGAAATGCAAAATATAAACAAAACGATGATTTTATAGATAGTTTTTATGAAAAAGATACAGGTGTCTAATCCATACAAAACAACTAATACAACTCAGGAACACGTTTGATTCCCATGGAAATAACGTGCCCTTCATGTTTATCATATCTCAATGGTTTAGTGAGAGGATCTGCGACGTTATCATCCGTAGCAATCTTGTCTATCACTATTTCCCGTTGCTCCACATAATCTCAGATCATGTGAGCCTTCCGTTGTACATGCCTAGACTTGTTGCTGGACTTGGGCTCCTTAGCCTGCAAGATGGCACCACTATTATCACAATAGATGGTGATCGGGTCATCCGAAATAGGAACTACAGTTAGTCCTTGTAAGAATTGACGCATCCATATAGCTTCCTTCGCAGCCTCTGAAGCAGCATAGTACTCGGATTCAGTCGTAGAATCTGCTATAACAGTTTGTTTGGAGCTTTTCCAGCTGACCGCAGCGCCATTAAGAGTAAAAACGAATCCAGACTAAGATTTCGAGTCATCTCGATCCGTTTGGAAGCTAGCATCTGCGTAACCGATTGCGCATAGCCCAGTGTCGCCTCCATAAGTCAATACCCAATCCTTAGTCCTCCGTAGGTACTTAAGGATATTCTTAACAGCCATCCAGTGTGTTTCACCTGGATTGCCTTGGTATCGACTTGTCATACTCAATGCATATGCCACGTCGGGACGTGTGCATATCATGGCATACATGATCGATCCTATAGCTGATGCATAAGGAATCCGACTCATGCGCTCGACCTCTTCCGATGTCTTTGGTGCCTGAGCTTTACTCAAATGCATCCCAGAGACCATTGGAAGGTTCCCCTTCTTGGAGTTGGTCATGCTGAACCTCTCAAGAATCTTATCTATATAAGACTCCTGACTGAGGGATAACATACGTCGTGATCTATCTCTGTAGATACGGATCCCCAAAATTCTTTGTGCCTCGCCCAGATCTTTCATCTGGAACTGGTTCTTTAACCAAACTTTTACCGAAGTTAAGAGAGGTATGTCATTCCCAATCAAGAGTATGTCGTCAACATACAATATTAGGAAGACAATCTTGCTCCCACTCGACTTGATATATAAGCATGGTTCCTCGACCGATCGAGTAAATCAATTCTCTTTTATCACCTGGTCGAAACGATGATTCCAACTCCGAGAAGCCTGCTTAAGTCCATAGATGGAACGCTTAAGCTTGCATACCTTCTTAGGATTTTTAGGATCAATGAAACCTTCGGGTTGTACCATGTACAACTCCTCCTCCAAATAACCGTTTACGAAGGCGGTTTTCACATTCCATCGCCAAATTTCATAGTCATGAAAGCGGCCCATCGATAAGATTATCCGAATGGAAAGGCATGACTACGGGTGCAAAGATTTCATCATAATGCAATCCGTGCACTTGAGTGAAACCTTTTGCCACTAGTCGTGCCTTGTAGGTATCTGGTTGGCCTTCTACAGAATGCTTTATTTTGTAAAGCCATTTGCACTGAAGAGGCCGAACCTTATCAGGTAAGTCAACCAGATCCCATACGTCATTCTCATACATAGAGTCCATTTCGGATTGCATGGCATCAAGCCATAGCTTAGAGTCGGAACAGGTCATAGCACCTTTATAGGTAGCGGGTTCGTTACTCTCAAGGAGTAAAACGTCATCACTCTCATTCTCCTCGACCATACCAATGTATCTGTCTGGAGGAATAGAGTGTCTACCCGATCTCCTAGGTTCCAAAGGAATATTTACCGCAGCTGATGATGAAGGAACAGTTTCCTCCATTGGTTGCTCGGTTGTTGGTTCTTGAATCTCCGACAGTTCGAAGGTTCCATTACTTGTCCTATTCTCGAGAAATTCTTTCTCGAAGAACGTCGCACTAGCCGCAACAAAAACTCGATGTTCGGTAGGCGAGTAAAAGTAATGACCAAACATCCCTTTTGGATAACCAATAAAGTATGTCTTGACCGATCGTGGGCCGAGCTTATCGTCAGGTCTCCACTTGACATAAGCCTCGCAGCCCCAAACCCGAATAAAGGACAAGTTAGGGACCGTTCCCTTCCATAATTCATATGGAGTCTTGTCTACAGCTTTAGACGGACTTCAGTTAAGTATTAGAGCAGCTGACAAAAGAGCATAACCCCACAATGAATCAGGTACAACCGTGTGACTCATCATGGATCGAACCATATCAAGTAATGTTCGATTTCTCCGTTCGGACACACCATTCAATTGTGGTGTTCCAGGTGGAGTTAACTGCAGTACTACACCACAGTCTTTAAGGTGTCGATCAAACTCCTTCGAAAGATATTTGCCACCACGATCTGAACGTAGTGCTTTAATCTTTCTATCCAGCTGGTTTTCAACCTTATTCCGGAATTCCTTGAACTTGTCAAAGGACTCACTTTTATGCTTCATTAAGTAGACATAACCATATCTACTCAAATCGTCCGTGAAAGTGATAAAATATCTATAGCCATCTCTAGCGTTGATTGACATAGGTCCACACACATCAGTATGTATGAGTCCTAATAGGTCAGCAGCGCGCATTCCAACACCTTTGAAGGAAATTCGAGTCATTTTGCCTATGAGACATGATTCACACGTGCCAAAAGATTCATAGTCAAATGGGGAGATAGTCCCATTATCAATGAGCTTCTTCACGCGTTTTTCATTTATGTGTCCCATACGGCAATGCCATAAATAGGTTTGATCTTTGTCACCAACCTTTGCTTTCTTACTACTCACAGATGAGAACCACAACCAGTATCTAGTACCCAAGTTCCGAAACTTGCATGGTTGATCTCAATCATATGAATAAAAGAAGAAGACATATCAACAGGAGAGACGCGGCCTGCTTTATGTCCTCACGGTACACGAGGCAGTTCCTCCTCCAATGCCCAAGCTTGTGGCAATGGTGGCACTCCACGTTACCTTCATCGCTCTTTGTCTTGCCTTGTGAGCTATCGCTAGACTCACCAGGCCCACTCTTGCCTTGCCCTGGCTTTTTGAATTTCGGCTTCCCTACATCTAGGTTTGCCTTAGCCTTGCCCATACCTTTGCCCTTGCTGCCAATCATGAGAACGTCCTGTTTCAGACTCCCACTCAAATTCAGATCACTCTCTGTTTGTACAAGGAGTGAGTGGAGCTGATGAAGACTCTTCTTCATATCATTCATATAGTAATTTGCCCTGAAAAGGGCAAAACCATCATGAAGTGAATGAAGAACGCGGTCTATGACGATCTTCTCATCGATTTGCATCCAAGTGCCTCCAGTTTCTCGACATTCTCAATCATCTCAAGAATGTGTGGGCTAAATGCTTGGCCCTTCTGGAGTTTCGCTTCAAAGAAGCGACAGGTATGCTCATAGCTGACGATCCTCGGTGCTTTCGAGAACTCGTTAGAGAGCGTGGTGAAAATCTTGTTTGCACCATGGGCAATGAATCGCCTTTGCAAATTTGATTCCATTGAAAAGATGAGTACGTTCTTTATCGCACCCGCCTCCATTACGAAATCACTATAAGCAAGTGATTCATTTGCTCCTGCATTGGGGCCTGGGTTTGGCGGTAGTGGCTCAGTCAAGTACTTGAGCTTACCGTCAGCAATGGCAGCATTCCGTAATGCCGCCTCCCAGTCCGCAAAGTTGGACCCGTTATTCTTCAGTCGCGTGGACTGATTCATAGTGTCCATAAACATCTTAAGCCAGGACTCACGTCCGAGCGTGGCACTTGGCATTGGGTCATCAGTATGGCCAGCCATTTGTTATTAGCAGTTTATATCTGAATATGTGACTGTGGAAAAAGAAAATAAATATGATAAGTTTCATCGTTTTAAATTTGAGTCTAATGAAAAACTGTTTAATTCAATGACTCGTGCATTTATACAATTGACCTTCCTCAAGAATTATATAAATGATCCCAAGACTCAATTTCTGTAAATTGATAAGCCAACCTCTTGGCTAATTCTACTTTTAGAATTCGTGGTCGATAAATTTTTGTAAATTCTATCTATAGTCCATCATAATCACGAGATATTACTCATACTATAATGTTGAGATAAAATAGGTCAACACTCACTACTTACCCAACGTAGAAGGGATCATATTATGACTTCCGACGAAGAAGGGGCTCATAGTAGCTTTCCCTATAAAGACTAGTCTCAATTTTAATTTATAGGGGAAGGTCCCATCATCTTAACTTAAATTCATTTTAAGTGAACGAATGTCTAGCAACTCGAGAATGATTTAACTAAGGTGATGGCCCTAAAAGCGAGTGACATCTGTATGTCCATGATTAAAATATTCAACCTATATGAATCATTTTTCATGCAATTTAGTTTAGGTGGTTTGGTTTAGGCGGAATATGATGCAATTATATCTATCATGTGATGGAAAACAAACGAGAATGAAAAACGTAAAAAGAAAAACATGTCCTAGTGTGGCCTATCCTACCAAAAAGAATAAAATACAACTCGGAATCCAACAGATTGGACCCTCGAAGCTTGACTTTATCACCCTTCTTGGTCCATGCAGCGGGAGTGAGCTCCAATCTCCATCTTTAGTCTTCTTTGAAATTACAACAAATAAAATTACATAGATCCTATTTATTACATACTAATTTCAAAACCCAAAACTAAAAAATAATGGAGATTCGAGATCTCAAAATACATCCAAGACTATGTTACCATCATTACGGTAACACAATCTACTAAGGCCACACTAAGTTACAACTGATTGTAAAAATACGTTAAAAATTCATTCAAACAATCCAAAACATTATAAAAGCATCAACTAAAATAAAACATACAAGACATAATACAGTTATTACGATGTTTTATTATCCAAACCACCCTTTAACATCGATTATAATTATGTGGTGATTCTGTAATTACCCACATTAATTACAATCCCGATTCATTTTACTGATAAAATGAACTATCCTAAACATTTCAAACTGCTTTAAAATGTAAGATATTAAGCATATGTGAACCGTTTCACATTAATTATACAAAATCCGAATGATGTACAATTAAAGGCCAAAAACTGGAACACGAAAAACAGAAATTTTTCATCAAAAATTTTCGGCAAAATTTTTCAAGCAAAACGGTCCTTATCGACAAAAAGGGAAAAATTAATATCCTTTCAAATGATAAACTCATTCAACATCATTTTCATTTTCATTTTAATCTAATCTTTATTAAATTAAAACATCTACAAATCTATTCTATGTTATTTTAACAGATTAAAATAACAAAATAAATCTAAATGAAAACGAATACGAAAGGAAATACGATTCTGTAAAGTACTCGATCGAGAAGAAATTAAACAATAAAGTCTCTCGATCGACTAATTCTTCCTAGTCGACAAACAGGGACCACGATCAAATGTAAACATCACTCGATCGAGACACTAAAGTCCTCGATCGAGCAAGCATACCCTTCGATCGACCAAAACATTTGAGAAATCTGCTCGATCGAGCAAATACAATTACTCGATCGACCAAAAGGATTTGAAACCGGCTCGATCGAGCAAACAAACCCCTCGATCGAGTCAAACACTCACAAAAACTGCTCGATCGAGACACTAAAGTCCTCGATCGAGACAAACATACAGCGGAATAAACTGTTTCGGTTTATGAAATCAAATTAAAACAATTTCGTGGCCTATGCTCTGATACCACTTGTGGGAAATCCGTATTACCACAATACAATTATTATAGGATTATAACGAAACATAATAATTTGATTATGCAAGTCATAAGCGAAAACAAGAATAATAGTAGAGATATAGAAATCAACCTCCGATCCTAGCAATTGGCGTAAAGAACTGAGATATCAAAGTAGATATCCTCCTAATCGTTGCACCCAAGATGCTCCGAGAAATACCCTTTTCTTTTTCTAGAAAGTAAACCTTTCACACGATCTCACTGTTGTGAAGAAGGTTTTTGTGTTTTGTCAAAAGTTATTAGCAAACTAGCTAAACAACATCTAGAGGTGACTCATCCAGGCCAACGCCCGCTAGCTCACACCCGAACCCAAAATACCACATTAGCAAAAAACCATCCAAGCAAGTAACCTGTTCATCCATGAAAAACATGAACGCCACAATCAGTGGGGAGTAACTCCGGGTTCTCCCAGCCATATCACATTAAACGTACATAAACAAAAATACAAAAGTAGAAGCATGCATATATAGATATACATGTGAATTACGAGAAGCATGCATATATAGATATAATTGTTATATGATCAAAATTAATACGAAAACTTTTATAAGGGGAAAATTTATGAAACGAGGTTCTTCTCGAAAACGGTTTAAAGAAACTTTTCATAAGTGCGAAACTTTATTTACGAATGACAAGAGTGCCCATCGCGAACGAGTACTCTTAGTTATCCAGATCAAATAAATGTCGAAATAGTGAAATCGAATATTAAACAAGTGTTAGTAAGTGCATGACTAGTCACCAGACGTCTCCAATAACAAGTCCAAACATCCAACCAAACACAAAATCCAAATATAAAAGGGAAAGAAATCTATTTTCTCCAAAAAGAGGATACAAAGTCCATCTTTAGACTTCTTTCAAAAGTTAAATTAGAAATACAATATGGAAATTCGAAGATTTTATCAAAGATAAAATCAAATAACAGGACATTACACGTACATAGAGCGACTCGTACAATTTACACACAATTCAGGGTAACAAAATGTATACAAAACACGCAAAAACGAAACAAATCGAACTCTTTGGGATAGGAAGATCAAGATAAAGTCGGCAGGAAGATCAACAAGAATTCGACATCACTAAGTCTACTAATAAACCAAATCCTCAAGAGAATGCAATTCACCCAATTTGCAACTCATCATTTTCAATCATCAGAAATCCTACAAAAATATTCCATAATCACGAGATTTCAAGCCAATAACCTAATTATTCAGATCCATTTAGTATCTACTGAAGTCCATCGGCACGGTAGACTCCACAACTAACAATCCACATGTAAGATTCATTACGCACTCTAATCTTCTTAGTTTCATCAAAAACTATTATTAGAAACCACCCAAAAAATTAATTATATCTAGGGAAACATGTTCGTTAACAACCACAAGGTAAAGAGACTTACCATGAAATCCTTTAATCCAATTTACTTCAAACTCATTATCCTAAATTTACAATGAACTTTCTCATCCTCGAAAGTCAAAACACAATCCACGCAACAAAACATAATTATCTAAGATCCAACTAGCCTCATCCCATATCTCACGACAAGGAAAAATCCACAATCCATTATCAATTATAATAATTCTTTAATACGCCATAACATCCTTAATTCGATCATTACTACGCTCGAAGCCTCAAATATAAATAGTCACATTAGCAAACTATGGTGGTTACTAATCCTCAAGATGAATGGGTTCACCATTCTATCTCTTTATTCCATAACAACTGAGCACTCACTATCCAAAGCTTGCAACGAACATTTCTCAATCTCAAACTATGATTCCTTAAGAATAAAAGAGAATTACTAATTCCAAACCACAAATGATCAATCACTTGGCAATCAGACAACCATTCAAATCATCTAGTTCATCTAAAACTCAAAATGAATCGATTTTCATTTATGACAATACTCCTCAAACTTTGGGTACCGGCTCAATTTCCCTAAAGCAAAGTCTCTTTTAGAATCGACCAATAAGAGACATCTAATTCCCAAATGACATACCAAGCAACCGTTATAGTACCCAACAACAACGAACTATTATCATGATTAACTAAATTCTCAAAATAACACTAGAGTACCAAGCTCCAAATCCAAAACTACTAGGAGAAGATACATTATCTGCAGGAGGAGCTCACCCAAGGGGCCTTGATGATCAAGCCACAAACAAGACAAGCCTGACCCCAAGATCCCCTCAGATGGAAGCTCGAGTCACAAGGTCCAAACAACAAGCCATGACAGGCCAAACTCAAGCCAGGCCAAGGCAAGACATTAAGGAAGATAGTCCAGGGCTCAGCAAGACATGTCAACCAAACCCAGGCAGACCCATCAGCAAACCCTGCACCAAGGAGGTACACCAGGGCATCTCAACCACCCCCACCATGGCCTACCATCAAGCCAACCCCCCAAGCTACAAGTTTGTCCAGGATAACCCTTCTTGAAGTCTAGTAAAAACACAAGTAACAAGCACCCCAAGCTAGAGTCCAGTAAACATTAAAATAGAGAAGGTACAAGTCAGATTGTGGTTTCCTTTTGCTTAAGTCAACTTGTCCTCGTCCAAGGCAGGTCTTATCTAAGTTCTAATAAGAGTAGAGAGTCCCAAGGAGCAGCAACACATCCAGGCAAAGCAACAGGACAACAAGAACAACAGATTTCCATTTCAGGAAAACTCCAAAACTGCTTTATTTGCTTTTTGTTCAGTCTGTTCTTTGTGTCTTGTGTCTGTACTTTATAGTTGTTGAGCTCGTCCTATTGTAAGGCTCTTAATTAGTGTCAGTTGTAGTAGTTTAGATCCTAAGTTGGCCCTTGGATGATCTATACATCCAATGGTTCACAAGATATCAGCCTCCCTATATAAGGAGGTCTTTGTATGTTGTTGAAAGGCAGACTTTGATGAATGAATTAACTTTGAGAAATCCCTCAATTCTATCAAACTTGTGCTAAGAGCTGTAGTTTGAACCAAGCCGGATACATCTTCAAGGTGTTTGATCAGTGTCTTGTTTTGTGAGTCAAGTTATATATGTGCCTTGCTGTGGTTAACTTGCTTGCTGTTTGAGTCTAGTCTAGGGTGTTTGTGCTTTGCTGTAACACTTTAAACCTGTCTCAAAACTAGTCTTTGAGTCCCTTCGCTTGTGCTTTGCTGTAGGGGAGTTTCTCTAAGTCATATCCCTTGAACTTTAGTTAATATAAACCAATCTCTCTAAAACAGCCTCCATTTCTACTTGAGTTGTTTTCAGTTTAAGTGAACCTAGTCTAGCATTCATCAAAACTTGTAAACCTTAGTAGTTTACACTCCAAATTGGTTATCAGAGCTTTGGTTGAGAGTCTTAGTGAGTTCATTTTCCCTAACTACATTTAAAAACACAAAAATAGCCCAATGAGTGAAGAGAGACTGGCAGGAGTAGAAGCAAAGATGGAGGACCTGGCTGGGATTGTAACCACCCTAACCAGAGCCTTGGATCAGGTAATAGGCAACCAGTTGTTTGCTGGAGGAAGAGGCAGAGGACGTGGAAGAGGCCAAGGAGGAGGCAGAGGAAGGCCACCTGATGATGAAGAGTATCCAGACTCAGATGACTCAACAAGGAGCAGGGCTTCCATTCACAGGCACATAGACAAGCATCTTAAGGTAGACATCCCTGAGTTTTCTGGTAGTCTTAATCCTGATGATTTGTTAGAATGGTTAAGAGAAGTAGAAAGGATCTTTGAGTACAAAGGATATAATGATTCTAAGTCTTTTAAAGTAGCCATCCTTAAACTGAAAGGGTATGCTTCCCTTTGGTATGAAACCATGAAAGGGTTAAGGGCTAGGGAAGGGAAAGAACCCATCAAGTCTTGGACTAAACTGAAAAAGAAACTGCTAGACAAGTTTGTTGCTAAGGATTACACCCAGGATCTGTTTATCAAATTGTCTAAGTTGAAACAAGGAGACAAACCTGTTGAATCTTATCTGAGAGAGTTTGAACAACTCACCTTGCAGTGTGATATAAATGAGAAACCTGAGCAAAGGATTGCTAGGTACTTAGAGGGTCTAGATAAGAACATTGCTAACAAGGTTAGGATGCAACCTCTGTGGTCATTTGATGATGTTGTCAACTTATCTCTGAGAATTGAAACGATAAGGAAGACTAAGCCTGTTACACCAAAACATGTTAGGACTTTTCACGCCAGACCTTATAGTGGGTTGAGAACCATGGATACCCCTAAGACATCACCCCCACCTACCTTAGACAAGGGAAAGGGCATCATGGGTCAAAAGCCAAGCACTTCATTGAACAGAATTAGGTGCTTCCAATGTCAAGGCTATGGACATTTCAGGAAGGATTGCCCTTCTAAGAAGACCTTAACTATAATGGAGGTTGAGACTTGGGAGAAAGAAGGTCTAGTTGAGTATGAGAGGGATGAGCCTGAGGTTGAAGAAGTGGTGAGTGAGGAAGAAGAGTCTAGTCAGGAGGCAATAGTAGCACTCCCTGACACAGGCCACAGCTTGGTCCTATGGAGAGTAATACATTCACAACAGATACCTTTGGAGGAGGATCAAAGGTCCCTCATTTTCAGAAGCAGATGTACCATACAAGGGAGGGTTTGTAACCTTATTATAGATGGAGGTAGTTGTACCAATGTGACCTCTGTTACTATGGTTGATAAGCTGAAATTGAGCACTCAAGATCACCCTCACCCCTATAAGTTGAGGTGGCTGAGTAAGGGAGGAGAGGTTAAGGTGGATAAGCAATGTATGGTCCCTTTCTCCATTGGAAGTGTGTACAAGGATGAATTATTGTGTGATGTGGTTCCAATGGATGCCTGTCAATTGTTATTAGGAAGGCCATGGGAGTTTGATAAAAGCTCCATACACCAAGGAAGAAGCAACACCTATTCCTTCAAGCATGGGAGCAAGAAGGTGACATTAGCCCCCTTGCCACCACATCAGAAGAGATATGGGAGTCCTAGTATGGCTGAAGATTTTAGTGGAGTCTTGTTTCTATCTGAATCAGCAATGGTCAAAGAATGTACTAAAGAGCAACCTATATTGATGCTGCTATCAAAGGAAGTTCAGGAAGGGGAGTCTAAGGTAATCCCTGCAGAAGTTAAGCCCCTCATTGATCAGTTCAAGGAAGTGTTCTCAGAGGAACTTCCTGATGGTTTACCCCCTTTAAGAGGAATTGAACACCACATAGACCTTGTGCCAGGGTCCGTACTACCTAATAGACCAGCCTATAGATGTGATCCTAAGGCTACACAAGAGCTGCAGAAGCAAGTTGGAGAGTTGATGAGTAAAGGGTTTGTAAGGGAGTCATTAAGCCCTTGTGCTGTGCCTGCATTGTTGGTTCCTAAGAAGGATGGGACTTGGAGGATGTGCATAGATAGTAGGGCTATCAATAACATCACAGTCAAGTACAGGTTCCCTATACCTAGACTTGTTGACATGTTGGATGAGCTGAGTGGTTCAAGGTTCTTTTCTAAGATTGATTTGAGGCAAGGTTACCATCAATTGAGGATTAGGATAGGAGATGAGTGGAAGACAGCCTTCAAAACAAAGCATGGCCTTTATGAGTGGCTTGTCATGCCCTTTGGCCTGTCAAATGCCCCAAGTACCTTCATGAGATTGATGACAGAAGTGCTTAGGCCTTGCCTAGGGTGATTTGTGGTGGTATACTTTGATGATATTCTCATCTACAGCAAGATCAAGTATGATCATTTGAGGCGTCTTGAGGCTGTGTTTGAGATACTTAAGGAGAGTAAACTCTTTGGGAAGCTTGAGAAATGCACCTTTATGACTGAGGAAGTCAAGTTTCTAGGATATGTGGTGTCTGGTAGAGGCATTTCAGTGGATCAAGACAAGATCAGTGCAGTTCAATCTTGGCCTGTTCCTAGAAATATCACAGAAGTAAGAGGATTTCATGGCTTAGCATCCTTCTACAGAAGATTCATTAAGAATTTCAGCACCATTGCAGCACCCCTCACTGAATGCATGAAGAAAGGAGAGTTCACTTGGACTGGGAATACTTTGCAGGCTTTCAAACACATGAAGAAACTCTTGTGCAGTGCACCTATCCTCAGGTTGCCAGACTTTAACAGCCTATTTGAGGTTGAATGTGATGCAAGTGGAGTAGGAATTGGATCTGTCCTTATCCAAGAGAAGAAACCTGTAGCTTATTTCAGTGAGAAGCTAAGTGGAGCTAAGCTGAGCTACTCTACATATGAAAAAGAGTTCTATGCTCTTGTTAGAGCTCTGAGGCATTGGAGTCATTACCTGAAACCCAAGCCTTTTGTCTTGCACTCTGATCATGAGGCATTGAAGTACATAAGAGGACAACATAAGCTCAGTCATAGGCATGCTAAGTGGGTGGAGTTCCTCCAGTCATTCACCTTTTCTAGCAAATACAAAGAGGGCAAACAAAATGTGGTGGCTGATGCATTGTCTAGGAGGTACACTCTGCTATCAACCATGGAGCAAAGGGTTCTTGGCTTTGAGTTCATGAAGGACATGTATCAAGAAGATCCAGACTTTGCAGAAGATTGGTTAGCACAGAAAGAGGGTACAAAGACCATTGATTCACCCTACACTCTACAAAATGGGTTCCTGTTCAAGGGAAACAAGCTCTGTGTTCCCAGAGGGTCTTATAGGAGTCTATTGATCAAGGAAGTGCATGGAAGTGGCCTTGGAGGACACTTTGGGGTTCAGAAAACTGTGGACATATTGCAAGATCAATTTTACTGGCCTAAGATGATGGGAGAGGTCAAAATAGTGCTCAGAAGGTGTGGAGTTTGTCAAAAGGCCAAGAGTTCATTTCAAGCAGGACCTTACACCCCCCTACCTGTCCCATGTAGGCCTTGGGAAGATGTAAGCATGGATTTCATAGTAGCATTGCCTAGGACAACAAGAGGGAAAGATTCTATCATGGTGGTTGTGGATAGGTTCAGCAAGATGGCACATTTCATTGCTTGTAAGAAAACTGAGGATGTTGTGAGTGTAGCAGAACTATACCTTGATGAGGTGGTGAGGTTACATGGAGTTCCAAGAACTATTGTATCTGACAGAGACACAAAGTTTATGAGACATTTCTGGAGAACATTGTGGAAGCTGCTTAACACTAGGTTGTTGTTTAGTACCTCCCATCATCCTCAAACAGATGGACAAACTGAGGTCACCAACAAGACCTTGGGAAGGATCTTGAGGTGTATAGTCAGCAAATCCCTCAAGGATTGGGACTTAAAGCTAGCTCAAGCAGAGTTCTCTTTCAATAGAGCTCCATCAGCAGCCACATGCCACTCCCCCTTTGAAGTGGTCTATGGTACTAACCCCTTAATGCCTTTGAATTTGTCTAATGTGTGCAGGTCAGAGATCCACTATGATGCCAAGAAAAGGGTGGAACAAATGCTAAAACTCCATGAATCAGTCAGAAAACAAATTGAGAAGACCAATGATCTATACAAAAAGAATGTCAAGGTTTCTAAGATCAAGAAAGACTTTGCACCAGGAGACTTAGTATGGATCAACCTAAGGAAAGAAAGGTTCCCTTCTAAAAGAAAGAATAAGCTAGAGCCAAGAGCAGATGTTGCTTTTCAAGTCATAGAGAAGATAGGTCCTAATGCCTACAGAATTGATCTACCAGGAGAGTATGCAGTGCATGGAACATTCAATATTGGAGATCTTAGTCCCTTCTATGAAGACTCTGAGGGGGAGGAAGACACAGGCTTGAGGTCAAGCCCTTTTCAACCTGGGGAGGCTGCAGCAGGAGCTCACCCAAGGGGCCTTGAGGATCAAGCCACAAACAAGACAAGCGTGACCCCAAGATCCCCTCAGATGGAAGCTCGAGTCACAAGGTCCAAACAACAAGCCATGACAGGCCAAACTCAAGCCAGGCCAAGCCAAGACATTGAGGAAGATAGTCCAGGGCTCAGCAAGACATGTCAAGCCCCAACTAAATCCACATTTCCCACACAAGACAGAAATAATGCCATTCAGAACCAGGCAGACCCATCAGCAAACCCTGCACCAAGGAGGTACACCAAGGCATCTCAACCACCCCCACCATGGCCTACCATCAAGCCAACCCCCCAAGCTACAAGTTTGTCCAGGATAACCCCTCTTGAAGTCTAGTAAAAACACAAGTAACAAGCACCCCAAGCTAGAGTCCAGTAAACATTAAAATAGAGAAGGTACAAGTCAGATTGTGGTTTCCTTTTGCTTAAGTCAACTTGTCCTCGTCCAAGACAGGTCTTATCTAAGTTCTAATAAGAGTAGAGAGTCCTAAGGAGCAGCAACACATCCAGGAAAAGCAACAAGACAACAAGAACAACAGATTTCCATTTCAGGAAAACTCCAAAACTGCTTTATTTGCTTTTTGTTCAGTCTGTTCTTTGTGTCTTGTGTCTGTACTTTATAGTTGTTGAGCTCGTCCTATTGTAAGGCTCTTAATTAGTGTCCATTGTAGTAGTTTAGATCCTAAGCTGGCCCTTGGATGATCTATACATCCAATGGTTCACAAGATATCAGCCTCCCTATATAAGGAGGTCTTTGTATGTTGTTGAAAGACAGACTTTGATGAATGAATTAACTTTGAGAAATCCCTCAATTCTATCAAACTTGTGCTAAGAGCTGTAGTTTGAACCAAGCATGATACACCTACAAGGTGTTTGATCAGTGTCTTGTTTTGTGAGTCAAGTTATATCTGTGCCTTGCTGTGGTTAACTTGCTTGCTGTTTGAGTCTAGTCTAAGGTGTTTGTGCTTTGATGTAACACTTTAAACCTGTCTCAAAACTAGTCTTTGAGTCCCTTCTCTTGTGCTTTGCTGTAGGGGAGTTTCTCTAAGTCATATCCCTTGAGCTTTAGTTAATATAAACCAATCTCTCTAAAACAGCCTCCATTTCTACTTGAGTTGTTTTCAGTTTAAGTGAACCTAGTCTAGCATTCATCAAAACTTGTAAACCTTAGTAGTTTACACTCCATTATCACTATTAGGATTCATCCTACAGCTTAAGTCCTATTTCCCATGATCAAATACAACCTGAAATTTGCTCAATCCAAAAACACATATTCTAACCTAAGAACTCCAAAATACATTACACTTATTCTCTGAGCCTTACAAATGGAATACCCAATCCATTAGAGAAAAGATGCATGAGCAACGAGATAGGAAACGATAAGGAATCTCAAGGAGAAGACGAGAATAAATAAGGCACGAGATTACAAGAGAGGAGCGCTGAAAATAACGAGGTCAAGAAAGAGACAAAGCAGATAGTAGAGGTATGAATACATCCGAGTAAGAAATAAGATACGAGCATGCGATTTGTAACAACCCGAATTGTACCCAATTTTTCTAGTAAAAATATTTTACGGATACTTTGCAGCAAATTTAAGTTTTAATTTAGAATTTATTGTTTCGAGTCATATTTGGAATTTCCGAGTTCGTATTTGGAATTTCCGCAAGATTCCATGAGAATCCCGTTTTAAGTCGTCTTTGACTCTTCTTGACTTTTTGAGTCATCTTTGACTTTTCTTGACTTTTGAGTCGTCTTTGACTTTTCTTGACTCTTAAGTCGACTTTGACTTTCGTTGACTTTTCCGACTCACCCCGTAATTTGAAAGACCGAAATCATATTTGAAAAGTAATAAATTTAATTTATTTTAATTTATTAAGATTTATTTGAATTTATGATAATTTAATATAATTATTTTGAATTTATTCGGAATTAAAGAGTAGGTTTTACGGTTTAACCCCGAACGTCATTTAACTATTCCCGAGTCAACTTAAGTCCCGAAACAAACCCGAAACCCGACTCTTGCATGAGTCACACGCCCAAGTCAACCCTTTCCACTCATTTTAGATCTTTTAATTCTTTGATTAAACTAATACAAATATCTAAGATATTTGTAACTTTATCGATCTGTCAACTTAAATCAAATCGCTTAAAAACAGACCCGTTTTCTCCTTACTCCACACGCCTATTCCACCTCCCCTCTTAGGATTAGATATTTTCTTTCTTTTGATTAAGATAACATAATATCTAAATAATATCTAGATATTTGATTAAACAAATATTATATCTAATAATATCTAAACAATTACCATAATATATTTATAAAACCCGAGTCAATCCCGTAACAGCAAGTTCAAAACCCGACTCCATTAATCCCTATATTACACGGCATTCCCCTCCTCTCTTACTCACTTATTATCTTCTTATTTTACATTAAATCAACTTAATATCTTTTTAATACTTTCTTTAATATAATCATAATCGTTCTTCGTGTTCTTGATCGTTCTTGATCGTTCTTGAGCAAAATCGTCACAAAACCTTCGTTACTTGGCCAATCCGTTCTAAATTATATTTCTAAAGTCTCCTCTCCGCTCTTCATCTCCGTGTACGTTTTATTTTCAATTCCGACAAAATCGTTTTCCAACACTTTAATTGTTGAAATCAAGTTTTAATTCTAATAATGTTATTTTTGTCATTTCTTATAGGAGAAGATTATGAAGACGAGTTTGGTGACTCGTATATTTTAGAAGAAGATTAGTAGACGGGTTTTTAGTTCTTATTTTGGTGCTACTTGATTTTGTGCTAGCTAAGGTAACGATTCCGAGTTACTCGACGAATTAATGTCACATATGTTTGTATATGTTTTTGTTGTTGTTTTTATTATATACGGTTTTAAGTAGTAACATGAAAAGTTGTTATTATTATTATGTTGTATGAGTTTTTTAACATATTTAGTGTTCTTGACATGTTGGATGATTTGTTCATAATCATGATTTTTAGTATGAATGATGGTTGAATTGGTTGTTAAAATGGATGTTGTTAATTAAAACATGTTAGAAATAATTTGGAGTGGTTGTTGGTGGTGGCCGTGAGTGGTGGCTGTTTTGGTGGCTGGAAAACCGACCCAAACCAGGCCGGTCCAGGCCGGTTCAGACCCGGTCTGGATTGGTCCGTGGTTGGTCTTTGGGTTTGTGTCGATACTTGATTGTTTTGTTGTTGTTTTCACGGGTTTTAAATATGTTAAGCATGCGGGAAATATTAAGAAACGATTTTTAGAAATGTCGACCAAAACAGGCCCAAACCAGCCCGTGGGCCCGGTTCAGACCCGGTTTAGTCTCGGCCCAAAACAGGCCGTGAGTCCTCCTTATGGGCTTGTGACGGTTTTCGAGTTTATTGTTATTATTATATTATGTTTTGTAATATTTAGCAAGTGGGAAATTTTAATAAGTAAATTATTTAATTAAACGGTTTTCATAATATTATTATTTCTCACATGTTAGAAAATTATAGCATGAGATTATAGTTTAATATGATATCCTTTAAGTCAAGCGGGTTTGGTGGGAATTAATAATTCACATGTTAGAAATTTGAATGAAATAGCATGAAATGAATATGATATTCTTATGTTCAAGCCTAAATGGCTAAGACTCTGTTTCTAGCCGGTTTGACCAAACGGGTTTGGTCAAACTACGATCTAGTCAGCCCCGTTTTGACTGATGACCCGTCGCGGGACTCGGGTCGGGGATTTGTCTTCAGGTAAGGTTTTGTTTAATGAATGAATGAATGAGCCTTAGTAGATATGAGGCGATATGATATTTGAATATGATTTATATACAATTGGTCACATGATAGGAAGTTTTTCCCGTGACTGTTGATTGTATGATATATGTCGTGTTGACTAAGTACCCATAGAGAATTATGAGTATATGGCGTCTTGACCATTCTAATTCTAAATGAGTATCTTGGACCATGACATTGATAGGCCTTACTATCTTTAACGAGTATATGTTCACTGCTTGATAGCTTTTGTGTCACGGCTTGGTGGGTTTATATCCAAGCCGGGGCATGGCGCCTAATTGCGTCCACTTTGGGAATGGAGCCACCTTAAGTACTAGCCAACTCTGCTTAGGGGGTCGCCTAGTAGAGATTCTCATGTACTTTTGGTCATGGGACGGGGAATGGAATAGCTGTTGTCGCTAGGTCTGATCAGTCTAGGACTAGGATGTTTTCCTACCTTGTGGTATAGCCTCGAGTTACAGAAGTCGACTATTGACGGTGCTAAGAACTTATGCCTGTTTCTAGAAGTATTGGTCTTTCATGTTTGATGATTCTATGAATCTTAGAAGGTGAGATGCAAGCCGGCTAAGGTTGATAGAGTTTGGATTACCGGTTGTTAACTGATCACCTGATTCGTGTTGTTAGGGTTTGGTGTATTAGGGCCATGTTTAAATGGTAACCCCTGAGCCAGCATACCAGCTTCCCTACCTCGTGTTATAGTTTATTATCGGATTCACATGATAGCTTTCATATGCTAGTTATATGTTAGTTAATTGTTTCATAACATGAAAAGCATATCATATATGTTAAGGTTTTGTATTTTCCATATACATTGCTTTTATGTTATTCATGTTTTTATTAAACTCGACATTTCGTGGCTGGGAGAACTCGGAGTTACTCCCCACTGACTGTGGCTTCCGTGTTTATATTTAATGCGGTTGGCAGGTTTGTGATGCATACTTGGGGTACATTGACGAGCTAGCGAGCGAAGAATTACCTTGGACCTATATTCGGTTCTTAGGATTGTATTATTTAATACACTCTTTTATTTCCGTATTTATTAGGGAGATATGTCTCCCGTTTTAGATACTTTTTATGTATAATATTATTTCCTTTTTGTTATGAACCTTTTTCTTTAAGACACCTTTGTTATGATGAATATATTTATTAGTAGGTTCCGGTTTTAAAATTTACCGATTTTCACTAAAGTGAACCTATTAGAAACGTATTCTCATCTTTTATTTATTTAAATTATTTGTTTATCTTTCTGCAAATTTGAGGGTGTTACAGATTTCTTAAAGATCAATCTTGACAAAAATATTCAAGAATGGAAATGAAAAGGGTTGATGGCACAAGTAAAGGTTTAATGTTTAATCCACAAAATTTTTCCTTTCAGACTTAGGGTGATAGTAAAGCAACTCATCCCACTAACAAAGGTCTCTTACAAGGGACCCTCGTACCACAAATTATCAAAGTAAGGTACACCTAGATTTAACAAATCGATTACAACCCAATTTATCCACCCTTTCATATAGCACGGAATCCCAATTGCGGAATTGCAACTCAAGTATAGTAACATTCTCTAAATTCCAAAATCTGACACACTCTCAAAGGTTTCAAAACCGAAGAACTAACAAGGAATTCTTCATACTAATCTCTTTTCAACTCCTACATCCCACAAGGTAGAACACCGAACAAAACGTCATTATCAACATTATAAAGCATCACCGACATAGCCAATCTAATCAGATTCCACTCATTTCATAAATCCTTAAGTAACATGGTTTAATCTATCACGGCGACTTGCAACCTCAACCAAGTCTCCGATACCAGGATATAAGATCATATTTTTAAATCCAAGAATTATAGCCAAGCACTTTTCCACCAAGCGTACACTCTAACACATACACTAGAATCCACAAAAAGTCACTTAGTCTCAAAAGTATTTTACCACTCAAGGCATCATTCAAACTCCTAAATTCAAAAGATTAAATTGCTAATGGGTTAAGAAGTCTTAGCCAACTCATTCAACCTTACACCATCAAATATCATGAACTATCCACACATTAGTCATGGCAAGCATCAAGCATTAAAATCATCAAACTTATCTTACCACCTTTCCTCAGAGGTACAACCAATCATCAATATGGGGTGAACTTAGATCTACATCATTTACCTAAAATCCCAAATTCATTCTAACCAACACTAACATCCCACAAAGTTCAAAAATTTTCCGACAAGTATAATATACCACAAACAAATGGGTATGGCATCCACAAAATGTTTCATGAGTAAGGTAAGGATACCAGTTGATAAGGAGAAGGGAAGTAACAAGAGTAATCTACAAGGGGAGAAGACGTTAGATGATAAAGAAGCACTTAGATAGAAGGAAGAGAGCATGATACATTAAGGACGAGAGAAATTCATAGATGAGGAAGAAATACACTTCAATTAGGCTTGTCAATCTTCAAATCTTCGGTAGAGGATACTTCTTCTAGGTAACACAATGATCCACCTTAAGACGGTAGATACAAACAAACATAACATCACTCAACACAATCAAAAAACAAGTTAGAACCTAACAAACATCAAGTACACCAAAGACTACCAAGTAAAGTCCTTAATTTCTACCCATCTCTCATTTATTATTTCAAGGTCAAGTAGTTTAAGTTTAGGGTTCACGTGTGTGCGTCGGGAGCGATAAAGCTCTGATACCAAATGTGACAACCCTCGCGAATGCGGAAATAAAACATAACAAGCATGTGAATTATAAAGCGGAAAATACGGTGTTTTTAAAACTTTTTACATGCAAGATAGAAAAACGAGGAATGTCAAATAAATACAAACTAAAATAGAATATACTACGAAGAGACGTAGTCTCTCAAAATGTATCAAACATCAAAGTTATTAGCAAACTAGCTAAACAACGTCTAGAGGTGACTCATCCAGGCCAACGCCCGCTAGCTCACACCCGAACCCAAAATACCACATTAGCAAAAAGCCATCCAAGCAAGTAACCTGTTCATCCATGAAAAACATCAACGCCACAATCAGTGGGGAGTAACTCCGGGTTCTCCCAGCCATATCACATTAAACGTACATAAACGAAAATACAAAAGTAGAAGCATGCATATATAGATATACATGTGAATTACGAGAAGGATAAATAGGCAATTCAATATATAAAGATAAGAGCATATGAAGTACAAATCCGTAACCATCATATTATAGAAAGACTCGGGAAAGACACCCTTAGGCAACTATACACTCACTAGGGCTTGTATCTCACCGTTAGCGGCATAAGTTTGATAAGATTGAGACTCGACAAACAAACCATGTCAAGTCATCCAATGATCACAAATAATCAATCATATAATCATTCATTCAAACGTACAACATATTGACGACCTCTCTCACGGTAAATGCCACGCACTAGCACCGTGTACATGGCAAGAATGAATAAAATCGCATCCACGGAATAAACATTTCCCTGAACGTATACACGATGACATTTCGTATATGTAGACTAATTTCCTCCTGGTAGCACGACGATATAAATGTCCGGTCCTAGTCTAAATCTGACCAGACTCTCGGAATAACGTTTTCCGATTCGACATGCGATAAACATTTCGCATCCAAGACTCTGTCAATCATAGACGCCGATTACCCCAAATTCGGTCGACATTCACGAAAGAGGCGGAAAAGAGCACAAGCCTCACAACAAGCGGTACGCTACATGGAAATGACACCACCTCGCAAGTATACAACATTTGACGGCCGGGTCGATCAACGCAAAGCGTTCGCCTCCCAACAACGTCGTCATATGCCCACTAAGACATGCAATTAAGCAGTAAGGATACACTCCCCGTTCCGACATTCCAGCCTTACGAACGTGGAGATAGCCAAGAGAATGAGAGTACAAAGCACATAGGAAATTAGTGCTCAAACCGTAGCATTTGTAAAACACTCAAAGGGGGACATATCAAAAACCGTCACCAACATGAGAATAAGGAATTATATAAATTTTACTACGATAAAAATGAATCAATACATGATACATAAGCATTAGAACAATTTTAGGAAGTATAATGAATAAGAAACATAGATCCCCTCTCCAAAACAACGTGTTTGGAAACCAACTAAAACATGGGTCCACTTCAAACGGTCATAACTCGAGTTCTAGACATCTAAATGCAAAACTTCCAAGTGGAGGTGATAGCTTATCCTCTTACGGTTCGAACGGTAGGCCACAAGCTCAAACAAAGCAAGTAACGAAGGAGATATGAGCATTTTACGAAAAGGGTCAGTGCAGGAAAACTGCAGTCGACTTTGGGAAACTGGCAGCAAGAAACGCTGCCAGCGCCAGGCAACGCTGCCAGCGTCCTGGTCTGGCAGGCACGAATCACACGAATTTCACAATTTCACTAAGGCATAACACAAATATCAATTATCATCACAAATCATCAATTCTCATATCAATTATCAACTAACAACAACCATCATCAACAACACAAATCCTAAGATTACTAATCATATTCTAAATACGATTTCTAACATAGAAAACACATAAAAACACGTAAATGATATCGAGTAACCCTTCACCGTTACCTTTTCGCGTCTTTAATCGATTTCTAAGTCTTCCTCCACTAGATAGAAATCCTCATCGGGTTCTTGAAGGTCTCCACCTAAACAAAGACGACAAAAGATGAATATAATTCACCTTTGAGAAAGACGGATAAATTGAAAAGCGAGAAAGACGGTAATTTTATTACCAATACGGATAGAGGACGATGAGAGGGAAAGAATAAGACGAACTTTGGTGAATTTGAGCGAGTAAAGAATGAGTAGCGATGATTTAGAGTTGGTTCAAATATGGAGGCTAGGTTTTGGGGTTTACTTGGTGAGGAAGAAGAAGAAGATTGATTGAGGGAGTATATGAAGGAGTAAGTGGAAAAATCATGAGAAAAGCCCAAATACGTCTTAAGACGTAACTTACTCGAAAACTCGCGTAAAGTCTAAATACGAACTCGGAAATTCTAAATTAGACACGGGAAATTTAATTCTAAACTAAAAGTAAATTTCGCTGAAAAGTATCCGTATAATATTCTTACTATAAAAATAGGGTACATTTGCGGGTGTTACACATATACTAATATTCACTAAGTAGTAGTATAGTAGTAGTATATTCTAATATTTGTATAACTTTTATTATTATCTAGTTAATAATAAGTTAAGTTTATTTGGGTTAGTCTTGGGTGCAATTTAAAGGAGATCTTCTAGTTTGGAGATTTTTGAAGGATCATCTATATAATAGATCAAGAACAACAAGAAGGAGTTTTTGTTGTGCCCATATCATTACCATATCAATGCGAGGAAATTTCTGCTTATATATAAATGTTTTTATATTTGCATGCATGTTACATAGATCATTAAATACTAAATTAACAAGTAATTTAGTAACTAATTAGAAGAGTCTAATTAAGGTCTATGGACTTTCATGTGGTATCAGAGCTAGCTTGTAGCATGCATGTTCATTTTGGACAATTTTTATTAAAGTTATAAGATAACTAATAAATCAAACAATTTGAGTTAAAATATGATTCTGACAAAAGGTTTTGGTTCATGTATACCTAGTGACTTTAAAATTTTTGTGGTCAAATTTCGTGATTTTAGGGATTAATTTGCTATTTATTTTGATTTTTGGCTTTAAAACCGAGTTAATATGCATATTTGATGTTAAAAGTAAACTAAAAATATTTGCATGTTGATTCTGGCCATGAAGTATTAATATGATCTCACATGCATGTCTTACATATTGTATGTAAAATTTCGTGACTTTTAACTAAGTATTGCATGTTTATTGATTTTTATACGATAAAAGTCGATAATATGAGATTATAATGTTCATAAAATTGCAA
Organism: Heliosperma pusillum; assembly: GCA_022085475.1. Classification (NCBI taxonomy): domain Eukaryota; kingdom Viridiplantae; phylum Streptophyta; class Magnoliopsida; order Caryophyllales; family Caryophyllaceae; genus Heliosperma; species Heliosperma pusillum. Next base: position 23,286 of record JAIUZE010000126.1, read on the forward strand.
TGTCCTTTTCTGGTCATGAAAATTTGTATTAAATTTTAAATTCTGATTTTGATCATCTTGGTGAAATTTCATAGTTTTTTTCACTATTTTACTATATTTAATGATTTTTATTTGATAAAACCATTAAATACAAAGTTATTTATTCATAAAATTAATTTAAATTTTTGAGCAAATATTTTTGATTTTTGGAGTTCCTGGAAATGTTCCCGAATGTACAAAATTTTTGGTTTCAAATTTTTATGATGTTTATATTTTATTTTGGGTTTATTTCATAATAGTTATGATTAAACCGTTATATTTAGCAAATGAAATCAAATCGATCTAATTAATGACCAACAGAATTAGTAGGGACTATGTTTGAGTTCTAAAATAGTTTAGTTAATTATTTTGAATTTAAATGAGGTTTAGATGTTGATATTGATTTTTAATGGTTAAAAATCAATAAATCCTGTAAAATCGAGCTACAATGAGCATGAATGTGTTTCGGACGATTTTGGAATGAATTTTGCAGCATTTTATTTTATTTATGGTTGAATGAATGAATTTCATTTATTTAATAATTTATGCAAATTTTGTACCTAGTATGGCCTAGTTATTTTTAATCGTTATTACCCGTAATGTAAGGAAATAATGGTTTGGTTGTAACTTTATTGCGATCTCGTATCGCCGGTTTGTAATAATTAATAATTTCATTTTATAGAATAAATGTATAATAGGAATTTGTATATTTGTATATTTGTAATTATTTTTATGAAGACCGGTGACTCCCTCAAGACGGTGCCATTTTTGGAAGACGTTCCAAGTGAAGAGGCAAGAGACCAAGGATTGGTTTCCGAATTTGTAATTAGCTAGTTAATTTGATTAGCTCGGTGGCCATACTAGGATTTTTCCGTTGGTTTGGTTGCTTGCTTTATTTCCGCTCATGCCAAAATCGTCACGCGTGCATTTTATTTTTCCGTTATTGTCAATTCAACGTTATTCACAATTCACCGACTTAGTTCACTTATAGGGAATTAATAGCTAAATTGACAAGATCTCTCACATATTTAAAAATTGAGATTAGCCTTACCAATTAGTAACACCTATGAATCCCGTGTTCATAAGGGCTACCACGCTCGTGGGTCCCTTTTTACCTCGGGTAAGTAGGGTGATACGATCACAAGCTAAAATTGGATTGGACTCAACGAGATAAGCGTTATCTTGGGACTAGGAGATGGATTTAGTTGAAATCCGTCAACCAGAAGTTCTAAGGGTAGAATTAGTCAAGTAATGACTTACCATTTTTAGATAAAGGTAGCATACGATGACTATTTTTATTTAAAGATGGGTCTTGGAATCATTCATATAATGTAGTGAGGGGTCATTATATAAATGCTAAACTTGTAAAAATGTTTTTCAAGTAAATTAAAAATTAATGTTTATATATTTCTTTTTTGTTGTAGTAACCATATTCGCACAATGTCAACTTCATCAAACAACGCAACCTTGGGTAAGGACTCATGGTTGAGATCCGTCATGGACAAATGTGTCCTAAACGATGACGGTAGTAACTTCGTTGAATGGGAATCAACGATCAAGAGCGTCGCGATATCCGATAACGTGCTTCGCTTCTTGGTCGAAGAGCCCCCCACCGAACCCGGGCCAAGATCGTCCGCGGTAGTTCGGGACGAATATGACCTTTATTTGAGGTTGCCAATGACGTCAAGAATGTCTTGATTTGGTCAATCTCACCCAAACTCAAACTCTAATTGATATCTCTCGATGCATATGCGATATTCACGAGGATAACGTCGATGTTTTCGCAAGCCCCTCAAATTCTCCAATATGAGGCGGCAACGAAATTCTTTGACACTAAGCTTCAAACGGGCCAAAACGTTGGCCCACACGTGCTCAAAATGGTTGAGCATGCCGACACCTTAGAGCGTCTAAGGTGCAAAATTCCAAAGGGGTTAGTGGTGGGTAGAATCCTTCATTCATTCACACCAAAGTTCACCCAATTTAGGGTGAACTATAACATGAATGGCATGGAAAAGAGTTTCCATGAACTCCATGCACTCCTCACCCAAGCGGAGAGGGACATGGAGGCTAGTGGGAGTGAACCCAAGGACGTTCTTTCAATTAAATTGAAGAACATGAGCCTTGGGGTGAAGAAGGACAAAGGAAAGGGTAAGACTCTTTTGAAGAAAATCGGCAAGGGAAAGGGCAAGGTCTTTTTTAAGCGCAAGCCCAAAGTCAACAAACACGCGGAGGCAGATTGCTATTATTGTAATGGCAAAGGGCATTGGAAACGCAATTGCCGCAATTGTCACACGGTTGTGTGACAATGTCAGGAAAAATTCTTTCATCACTCTATATGATAGATATTAACTTTGCTAGTACATCTTCTTGGATATTTGATACTGGTTGCGGTTCTCACCTTTGTAATCATGTACAGGGGCTGAAGGACGCGCAAGCACTAGCCAAGGGTGACGTGGACCTGCGCAAGGGAAATGGAGCTAAGGTAGCCGCAGTTTCTGTGGGCACCTATGTTCTTCTTTTGCCTAATGGTTTAAAGTTGTATTTAAATAATTGTTATTATGTACCAACTCTTACCATGAACATTATCTCCATTTCCGTGTTAGACATGGAAGGTTTTTCATTTTGTATTAAGAACAATCGTTGTACTTTCTCGTTTAATAAAATGGTTTATGGCGAGGCCATTTCTATTGGAGGTATTTATGTTCTAGATATTGCAAAAGAAGTCTATCATGTAGAAAACAAGAAGCTCAAAACAGGTGAACCTAATCAATCATACCTTTGGCATTTTTGTTTAGGGCACATAAACGAACGACGAATAAAGAGTCTTGTTTCATCTAAAGTACTCAAACTATTCGATTATGAATCTTATCGTGTATGCGAATCTTGTCTTCTAGGCAAGATGACTCATGCTCCTTTTACGGGAAAAGGGACACGAGCAAGTGAAGTATTATGCCTTATACATACGGATGTGTGCGGTCCAATGACTATCCAAGCTAGAGGTGGTTATCACTACTTCATTACTTTTACCGATGACTTGAGTAGATATGGATATGTCTACTTGATGAGGCACAAAAGTGATGCTATTGAAAAATTCAAAGAATTTCAAAATGAAGTAGAAAACCAATTGAATAAAAAGATTAAAGCCTTACGATCCGATCGTGGTGGTGAATACTTGAACAATGAATTTGATTCACACCTAAAAGATTGTGGTATAGTATCACAATGGACTCCTCCTGGCGCACCTCAATTAAATGGTGTGTCCGAAAGGAGAAATCGAACTTTATTATATATGGTTCGATCTATGATGAGTCTGACAGAGCTTCCTGATTATTTTTGGGGTTTTACTATTTTATCTGCAATATTTTCACTAAATCGAAGCCCGTCTAAACCGGCAAACAAGACTCCATATGAGATATGGACAGGGAAAGTCCCTTATTTGTCGTTTATGAGAATTTGGGGATGTGAGGCGTTTGTTAAGACTAAGTCTGACGACAAACTCGCACCCAAATCTAACAAATGTATGTTTGTAGGATATCCAAAGGAAACACGTTCTTATTACTTCTACAATAAACACGAGGACAAAGTGTTTGTGTCTCGTGATGCAGTCTTTTTAGAAAATGATTTTATTTCTAAAAGACAGAGTGGGAGAAAATTTGAACTTGATGAAGTCCAAGAGCCACAAACCGTAAAGGACGACGAGGAAAACGTTCCTTCTTCGTCTGCCACGGTCATTATTCCTTCGGAACCTAGGAGGTCAAGCAGAATTAGTCATCAACCTGATAGATACCTTGGTATTATAGAGGAAGGTGATGACTATAATGTGTTCCTTTTTGAAAGCAACGAACCTACTACCTACAAAGCAGCCATTTCTAGTCCCGACTCAAAGCTATGGCTAGGAGCCATGCGATCCAAAATGGATTCTATGTACGACAATCAAGTATGGGACTTGGTTGATATACCTAAGGAGGTAAGACCTCTTCAGTGTAAGTGGATCTATAAGATCAAAAGTGGCATAGATAAACATAATGATGTTTACAAAGCTAGATTGGTGGCAAAAGGTTTCACCCAAGTTCATGGTATACACTATGACAAAACCTTTGCCCTAGTCGCCATGCTTCGATCCATAAGGATTATCTTAGCGGTTTCCGCATTTCATAATTATGAGATTTGGCAAATGGATGTCAAAACCGCCTTCTTGAATGGGATTCTTGAAGAGGAAGTGTACATGACACAACCTAAAGGTTTTGTGGATCCATCAAACCCTAAGAAGGTATGCAAACTTAAGAAATCCATCTATGGTCTTAAACAAGCATCCAGGAGTTGGAATCATCGTTTCGATCATGTAATTAAACAAAATGGTTTCACTCGAAGTGTCGTGGAACCATGTTTATACATGAAGTTTGGTGGGAGTAAAGTAACTTTTATAGTCTTATATGTAGATGACATACTACTCATTGGGAATGATATTCCAATGCTCACTTCTGTGAAGGAGTGGCTAGGGATTCATTTCCAAATGAAAGACTTAGGAGAGGCCCAGCGCATCTTAGGTATCCGGATCTATAGGGATAGATCTAAAAGGATACTAGCATTAAGTCAAGAAACTTATATTGATAAAATTCTTGATCGGTTCAACATGAAAGACTCTAAGAGAGGCTTTCTTTCTATCGGAAGTGGGATCACTTTGAGCAAGTCAGAGTGCCCTACCAAACCCGAGGAGATTGAACGCATGAAATTGATCCCTTACGCATCTGTTGTTGGATCAATCATGTATGCTATGATGTGCACTCGTCCCGATGTTGCATATGCTTTGAGCTTGACAAGTCGTTACCAAGCAAATCCAGGTGATAGTCGCTGGATAGCCGTAAAGAACATCCTTAAGTACTTGAGAAGCACCAAGGATTCGTGCTTAGTGTTTGGAGGCGAGACTGAGTTACGTGTAAAAGGTTACACAGATGCCAGTTTCCAAACAGATAGGGATGATATGAAATCCCAATCCGGCTATGTTTATATGATAAATGGAGGAGCTGCTTGGTGGAAGAGTTTCAAGCAAAGCGTTACAGCGGATTTTACAACAGAAGCAGAGTACCTTGGAGCGTCTGAAGCTGCAAACAAAGTTGTGTGGATTCAGCAATTTTTGGAAGGACTAGCAGTAGTCCCTACTGCCAAAGATCGTATCACGATTTATTGTGATAACAGTGGGGCTATATTTCAAGCAAAAGAGCCCAAGTCTAGTAATAAGTCTAGACATGTACTTAGGAAATATCATGTAATTAGAGATTACGTGGACATAAAGGAAATTGACATTTGTAAGGTTGGGACAGATGACAACATTGCTGATCCTTTAAACAAGCCTTTGTCAAAGGCTAAGCATGATGGTCATGTCGTCACAATGGGATTGAGACGTGTACCAGAATTCCTTTAGATTATGTAATATGTAATAATTGAATGTTGTATTAATTATTTCATATATGATAATTGGATTCATTGTTCGAGTTTTATTATAAACTTTTTTATTTAGTTTAACTAAATTTAATACTTTGTTTATCCGAATAGATTGTAAGACAATGTTGGACCCTATTCAAGTGAATAGGACGAACTTAGTGTTTTGTCCCTAGTCAGTCAATGAGGTGACGTCTCGAAGTGACTAGATTGTAAGTCGATCGATGGTTGGTTCAGCACCATGGGGTCATGGAGATGACTGGTCGATTACATAGACAGACTGTATACCACTCTGTCGGACAGTGACATTTGTAGAGACCCTTAAATCAATTATTTGATGCCTGGTCGTGGCAGGGTCTTCTATCTTATTCCTATGAGTCGATTCTTTTGACTGGCGACCGTCTATCTGAGTCGGTGCAATTTCCGATTGGTTTTGGTTGATGTTCTAGGTCGTGCCGTAAAAGGAGGCCGATGGACATTTTCTGGATCATGGTGATCTGCATCATACAGAGTAGATGAATCAACAGGAATTGTCCACCCACGTTGGGTACAAACATCTTTAGGCCACTCGAGGAGTAGTTACTGTAAATGCTTGGCCACGCTCGGAAAGAGATCTATGGTAGATTTTCCGGTCAGACAGTTATTCTCCCTATCGAGAAAACCACTCTAGATATAATCAATCGCAAGTGCGACCTGAAAGACACCTTGCGTTGAGTGAGAGATGTGATAAAGAGACAAGAGAATTGGTGACGCACACATGTGTCAGACAAGTGGGAGATTGTTGGAGTAGGTGTCCTTCACAATAGTGCGCCACATAATAAATCTCATTAAGGAATATAATTGGGATATTTATTGACTATATATATATATGATTAGTCAGTTGATTAATGTAAATCAATAACGGTTGGCAGACTAGAGTTTGACGTTATTGTCGTATGACGGCGGTGATCAACTGATCTCTTTTAGTCACACCTATAGGATGAAACCCAAATAGTAACTAATTAATTGTATATGATACAGTTGATTAGTCCATTACATATATTTGATATATATATATATATATATATATATATATATACGAGAGTTAATAGTTAGAAATTGAGTTTGGAACTCAAATTCGATTAAGCTTATTTTTCAATTATGCGATAATTGACTAATAAATTTATATCTTATTTTAGTATGATTAAATAAGATCTAGTTTAGTAGTTAATCGTTAATATACTAAATTAGTTGAGGTTTTACATATATTTTGAGGTAAAGCTAATTAGTTAATTATATTTACAAGGAGTTGTAAAATAAATTAACTAAGCATTGTGGGACCCATTATATATTGATATAATGGTAAAATATTACTTAAAATGTTAAGTACATATTATTTATTTATTTGAGTCATATAATTGTTATATGATCAAATTAACACTTAATTATACAAGATAATTAAGCATATGATTAATAAGTATTTGTGGGACAAATATCAAAAATCAAAATGGACCATATAAGGCCACTAGTGGCCGGTCATGTAGTAGTGGGAAGTGATGATGGTTGCTCTTGTTCATGCTCACAAGTTACATGTGATTATGACATGAATAGTAAATATAAAATCATTTCACTCAACACTACACTCTACCACTTTGCATGTGAATTAAAATAAGCAAATTAAGAGCCTTGTGAAGGCCATATGGACCGGCCATATTGTCTATAAAAGGGCAATATGGTTGTTCATTTTTTGTGGTTCATTCTTGCTTATTTGCTTTATCTCACTAAAATCCTCTCATCTTTCTAAAACTCTCATATACTAATATTCACTAAGTATTACTATACTAGTAGTATATTCTAATATTAGTATAACTTTTCTTATTATCCAGTTAATAATAAGTTAAGTTTATTTGGGATAGTCTTGGGTGCAATTTAAAGGAGATCTTCTAGTTTGGAGATTTTTGGAGGATCATCTATATAATAGCTCAAGAACAACAAGAAGGAGTTCTTGTTGTGTCCATATCATTACCATATCAATGTGAGGAAATTTCTTCTTATATATAAATGTCTTTATATTTGCATGCATGTTACATAGATCATTAAATACTAAATTAACAAGTAATTTAGTAACTAATTAGAAGACTCTAATTAAGGTCTATGGACTTTCAAGAATGAATTTGGGATTTGAGGAAAATGGTGTAGATCTAAGTTCACCCTATAGTGGTGATTGGTTTTATCCATGAGGAAAGGGTGTTAAGATAAGTTTGATGATTTTAATGCTTAATGCTTGCCATAACTCATGTGTGAATAGTTCATGGTATTTGATGGTGTAAGGTTGAATGAGTTGGCTAGGACTTCTTAACCCATTAGTGATTTAATCTTTTGAACTTAGGCGTTTGGATGATACCTTGAGGTGTAAAATGCTTTTGAAACTAAGTGACTTCTTGTGGTATATGCTTGGTGGAAAAGTACTTGGCTATAATTCTTGGATTTAAAGATATGATCTTTTCTTATGGTATCGGAGGCTCGTGGGAAGTAGTATGTTGTGATGGTAGATTAAACCATGTTATTTGAGGATTATGGACATGAGTGAAATCTGATTAGATGAGCTATGACGGTGATGCCTTAGGATGTTGATGACATTTTGTGTGGTGTTCTACCTTGTGGGCCATAGAAGTTGAAAAGAGATTAGTATGAAAAATTCCTTGTTAGTCTTTCGGTTTTGAAACCTTTGAGTTTGTGTCAAATTTTGGAGTTAAGAGAATGTTACTATGCTTGAGTTGCAATTCCGCAATTGGGAATCCGTGTTATATGAAAGGATGGATGAATTGGGTTGTAGTCTATTTGTTGAATTTAGGTGTACCTTAATTTGATGATTTGTGGTACGATGGTCCCTTGTGAGAGACCTTTGTTATCGGGATGAGTTGCTTTGCTATCACCCTAAGTTTGAAAGGAGAAATTTTTTGGATTAAACCTTAAACCTTTACTCATGCTATTATCCCTTTTCATTTCAATTCTTGCAAGTTTTTGTCAAGATTGATCTTTAAGAAATCGCATGCTCGTATCTTCTTTCTTACTCGGATATCTTTATAACTCTACTATCTGCTTTTTCTCTTGCTTCTGACCTCGTTATTGTCACCGTTCCTCTCTTGTAATCTCATGCCTTATTATTTTTGTGTTCTCCTGGAGATTCCTTATCATTCCCTAACTCATTTCTACTTCATATAAACTCTAGTGGATTGGATGTCTCGTTTGTTTGGCTTAGAGAATTAATGTAATGTATTTTGGGATTCTTGATCTAGAATATGTGTCTTTGGGTTGAGCAAATTTCATGTTGTATTTGATCAGGGGAAATAGAACTTAAGCTCTAGGATGGATCCTAATAGTGATGATGTATCCTCTCTTGGTGGCTTTAGTTTTTTTAGTTTGATGTGGTGGCGTTAATTCGAAGTTCAAGTTTATTGGAATGATAGTTCAGTTTTGTTTATTATCATAATAGTTGCCTTGGAAATCATTTGAGAATTAGATGTCTCTAAATGTTGGATTCTAAAAGAGACTTTACTTTGGTAATTGACTGGTGACCGGACTTTGAGGAATATTTTCTTAAGTAAAGATCGATGCATCTTGACTTATAGTTGAGCTGGATGATTTGAATAGTTGTATCATCGCCATGTGCTTGGCCATATAGGACTTGAAATTTGTAATTGATCTCTCTTGAGATTTTGTGGTTTGTAAATGAGAAATTTCTTTAAGTTTAGGATAGTGAACCTAGAAGTGATTCGAATCGGAGAATTGGAATGGTGAGCCCATTAATCTTATGATTGGTGGTCATTATGCTTTTCTAGATATTATTTTCTATGCTTGTGGCTTCGAGTCTAATAACTGATTGGACTAAAGATGTTCCATTATATTTAGGAATCTTTCATGTGGATTATTTGATTGTGAGTTTTTCCTTGTCGATAGACCTTAGTTAATGCTAGTGGATACTAGATATTTGCATGAGTAGCTTTGGCCTCGTGATTGTCAAGAATTTTGTAGGATCTAATGATTGAAAGCGGTTGAGGTGTAACCGAGATGTGTTACATTGCCTTGAGGACTAGGTTAATAGCGATGTTTGTGATGTAAAATGGATAAAGCCCCTAGAATGATGTGGCTATGTTTTAGGTTTGGCAAAAATGCCCGAGAAGTTGACCATGATGATTTTGGTATTTGAGTGGAGTATTTAGTTCTTAGGCTTCTCCCTCTTGAGCGAAAGCCTTGCCGTTCATTTCTCTCTAATCTATCTTGTCATACTTTCCTTAGGGAAATAAAATATGTCTATGTTTATCATTTCTCTCTTTGCCTTTCGAATTGACGCTTATTCAATTTGTTATTCTCTGGACATTGTCCTTCTTTCCGCTTTTACTCGTTTCGATAAGACTTTTTGTTTCATTTTACTCGTTCTGTTTATCTTTTATTACCATGATTGTGAGTTTGATGCTCAAATTATTTCAATGTGTGTGAAATGTCTAGTTGTCTCGAGTTCACGTCTTGAGAAAATTTTCATATTTTTATATTGTGTATCAATTTTGTCCTTTCGAAGAAGTCTGAAAATGGATTTTTCCTACTCTTGTTTTGCGAAAATGGATTTGCATTACCCTTATTTTGGATTTTGCGTTTGGTTGGATGCTAGAACTTATTATTGGAGACGTCTAATAACAGGTTCTGCACTTATCAACGTACGATTTTATTTTTAATCTTGTCTTTACTTTAGAATGTTAGTGTTCTTGTGTACACGACAAGAGTTATTTCGTTCCTCAGAAAGAGAGTGGTGCCTTCAAAAAAAATTCTCATAGACTTTTGGAAAAATGTCTTGTTTATGAAATATCATTTCCTTGTAAATGTTTTGGATGCCAAATTCGAGAAACCAATTTCCGTTCTCCAAACTTTTGTTTTCTACTTTCAAATTTCGAGGACGAAACTTTTTAAAAGGATGGATGATTGTAACACCCCATATTTTATAATAATGAATAATTTACTAAAGTCGTAAATTTTATAAATTCGTCTTTTACTTTTATTAGTTAAAATATTTTAAGTCGATAATTTATGATTTCGTGGCTTTAAATTAATGTTAAATAGAAGTTAGTTTAGTTGGGCAGAAACCGTTGCATTTCAATCCTTTATGAGTTCATAATCGGATTCTACGCGAAAATCCAAATGAGTCGACCTGATTTGAAATTTGGGCCTTCTATTACTCACCTTCTTAAAATAAACTAATTTATCCCTCCTACTTCCTACTAAAATTTCAGCAACATACTCTTCTTTATCATCTTCCTAAAACACCAAAACACCATTAAAACTCCATAACTTTATAATCTTAAGACGGATGTCATTTCTCCGTCTCTCAACAAAACTTGACTATTTTTACATTAATCTTCTCCTCTCATCCTCCTCTTTATTTTCATAACATAAAATATCCATTTTCTCCAACTTTTTATAAAACCCATTTTCAAGATCTAAACTTAATACGGGCATAACTTCTTCGTTTCTTAACGTAATTCAATTTCGTCTAATGTTTCGGAATCCTCTCACCATACTCTTTCTTTCTAGATAATAAAAGATTGAAACTTTTAACTTTTTTTTAATACTGTCTTTCACCATATTTCGGTTTTGGGTTCTTGTCGCTTTATTTATCGTGAAAAGATGTATTTTAAAGATTTTGGGTCAAGGAATTCATGGGGGATGATGGTTAGCTTGAGAATCGAAGATTAGAAGTGTTAATCAAGATAACGGTGATGGGTTACTCGATATCAATATGTGTTTTAAGTGTTAATTGTAGTTTTTAATTATTTAGTGAAAGATGAATTCTTTGCCTTAATTTCAAATGGATATGTGTTAGTTGTTCATTCATATGTGAAAATTCATCTCCTATGCTTATCTTTCATTAATCTTATGCTAAGTTACATTAATATTGTTAATTATGTCTACTTATCATGTTTGAACTTGAGTTGAGCAATAAATGTGCCTTTGTTTGCCTTAATTGATCTTATCCAATGATTGGTGATGATTAGAATGCATTGAATGTGGTTTGCTGATGATAAATGTTGTTTGAAGTTAAATGGGTATCAAAGGATTTGGAGTAAATATTGTTGTTGAATGTTGTTTTTCGGACTTGTTGTCCCAGCCGGCCACCGGTCACCCCAACCGGCTGGGAGCCCCTGTAGTTAAATTGGACAGGTTTGATGATTTTGGTGAAGCGTAAGTCCCAGCCGGCCTGACCGGCCGCCGGTCCCTCCAAGTGGCTGGGCACCCCTATAGGTTTTGGTTGATATTTTGATGGACTGCGTGTCCCAGCAGGCCACCCGACAGCCGTTCCCACCGGCTGGGACTCCTCCTCTTTCCCTTTTCTTCACTTTTTCAGATTGACCTGTGACCCCCAGCCGGGTAGCCGGCCGCCGGTCACACCCACCAGCTGGGAGTCCCTGTAAGTTGTCATGGTTGGTTATTGTTGTCGTGGTGTCAGCCGGGCACCCAGCAGCCTGCCCACCTGACCGGCTGGGACCCCCTAAATCCTTTTGCTCATTTCTTTTTCACTTGTCTTTACATATAATAGTTTGTATGGTTTTTTTATCTTATAAACTTACATAATGACATTAAATATTCATGTTTAGAATATTTATTATCTCACATGTTTTATTTACATGTTTTGTGACGGCTGTCCTTATTTTTTCCCCTTTGAGTCGGCTTTGACTTATGTTATGTTTTGAATGTCATTTAATGACGGTTTTGAACTCTCTTTTTTCGGTCACACTTTATACTCGTTAGACTTAAATGTCGGAGCAATGAGGTGTAACCGTGATGCCGTTGTGCATTCGTTTAGTGGGGATATGACGACGTTGTTAGGAGGTGAACGCAATGCGTTGATCGCCCCGACCGTCAAATGTTGTAACCTTGCGAGGTGGTGTCATTGCATATAACGTACTTGCTTCACTATGACTATATATCTCTTTCCGCCTTTTTCGCGTAGTTTGCCGAATTTGGGGACCTCGACGTCCTTTATGTTGATCGAGTCTTGGATGTGGCACGTCATACCACATGTCGAATCGGGAAACGTATTATCTCAAGAGTCTGGCCAGGTTTAGACTAGGACCGTATCATTATCGTCATCCTACCAAGAGGATTAGAGTCTTGTGTGTGTGACACGTCATATCGTACACAATTGCGGGAAACGTCTTATCCAGTGAACATGTTTGTCTAGGTCATGAGTATACGAAACGTCTTATCGTATACGGTTCAGGGAAACGTCTTATCCCGTGGACTTACATTGACTTGTCTTGCTATTGTACATGGTGCTAGTGCGTGTCATTTACCGGAGAGTTATATTGCTATATTCGTATGTTTGGATGGTTGTTTATAAGATTGGATCATGTGTGAATATTGGGTTGGATTCTTGTATGAAATGGATGATTGTATTGGTTTGGTATGCGGGTCTCTACCTTATCAAGTATATGCCACTAATAGTGAGATGTAAGCCCTAGTGTGTATATAGTTGCCTAAGGGTGTCATTCCCGAGTCGGTTCATAACATGGTGCTTACTGTTTGGTATTCCACATGCTTATATCATATTATCTTGAAATGTATGTTTTTACTTCACATGATTCACCTGTACATAAGTTTCTACATGTTTAACTGTTGTTTATGTATGTTTACTTGTGATATGGCTGGGAGATCCCTGAGTTACTCCCAACTGACGGTGGCATTCATTTTTAATGAATGAACAGGCTGCAGGTTGGTGTTTGCATGGGGTTGTGGCGAGTGAGCTAGCGAGCGTTGTTCTTACAGCGATTCACGCTTAGCGTGTAGTTTATATTAGTTTATTATATTCACTGTGTTTTATCAAGGGATCGATGTCCCTTATATTTATTTAAGATAAAATTTATATAAACGATTTATTTAAATTAAGTTTTGGTTTTATATTATTGTGACATTCGCTGTTTTGTTTTTAAAGTTTTTAAAATCTTGTACATTCCACTGTAAATATATGTGTTTACTTTATTGCTAAATCAGGGGGTGTCACAATATCAGGTTTGTATCTTGACCTATGGCTGTTATAAAACAGCCCCTACAGAAGGGTCTAATGCAACGTTCAGCCTGACCCCCCTTACCAAAAGGTCCATAGCTGAAGATTGGAGAACGATCTTTGAGTGATTCCAAATGGATGAAGAAGCTAACTTAGTTAGCTTTAAAATGGCACCTTGGAGTACTCCTAAATCATCCTAAAAAGAAATTAAAGGCATGTGAAAAACGGTTTTGTCTAGGGTATGTTTGTTAGGCATCTGATGAAGACCAATAAGCACTCCAAGTTGAATAACTCAAAATCTAATAAATTTTCAGGGGTGATTCTTGTTTGAGGAAAAAGCTAACATCCTTAGACTTCAAATGAGATATAATGGAGATTCAAATGCATCCTGAGCAGAGAGTTATGAGTGTTACAAAATACAATCGGACGAGTCCAAGTTCTATCTGGCTCGGTTCAAGTGGAACATCAAAGAACAAAGTCCAAGGCAACCCCTAACCTCAATTAAGTGTTTCCAAGGCCTAATACTATTAGTTTAAGGTCTTATAAAGATAAAATTATCGGAAAGTTTTTGCTAATTCACAATAAAAGAGCAGGTTTAGCAAAGTACAAACAAATGGGTCCAGGTAGAACCGATTCATCACAACCATGAACCAAGGCTGTTTTGAAAGCTATTTTTGGCTAGGCAAGACAAGGGCACAATTTGAAATGCATCCTAACCTTTTGTACCTGAGTATGGTAGCTGCCAAGCCCAATCTCCAAGGTCTTACACATCTTAATGAACCTTCTACAAGAAGACAAGAGGAGCGGCATGTTTTCATGCTTTATGCTTTATGCTTTATACTTTTGTCCTTTAGTTTTTTTTTCTGATTTGCATCTTAGTTGTAGAGCAGTTGAAATACTGCTTATTTTGTGAGACATTATATGAAAAATGGACGTCCTAGATCTATATCCATTGGCTTATATAAAGCTTGCTTTGTAAGAAGTTGAAATCAGATTATGATGAATTGAAAAAACTGAACTTTGTTCAAACACAAAACTCTTAGCAGAGGCTTGAGTCTTGTTTATGTCTTTAACCTACTTGTGTGTGGGTTAAATACATGGTGTATAAGGTTTATTTCTTGTGTGCTTGAGCCTTAAACACAACCCATCTGTCTATGCTTGTGTGCTAAGACAAAAGGTCATATCTGTACTGGCTGGCCTTGTGCAGATTCCTTTGAGTTTCTTGGTTACTTCTTGTCTAGTGCAAGGCATTGTTACTTATTTTGAGTCCTTTTGTGTCTTGTTTGAGTGAGTATTTATCTTAGCACAACTAGCCTCTGAATTCTCTATTTTATGTAGAGATTTCAATTCAAATGATAAACAAAAATATACATTATTTTCGAAAGAAAGCTTATCGAGATGGATAAGAGAAGAATGAGCGATAAAGTTTACGCTCATGGGAAATAAAACTTATGAAAGAGGGAAGGCTAAACACTCTACTCCAATTATCAAAGCCATCATGATGGACTTCTCGGGCAATTTTACAAACCTATCATATAGCGACATCAATACCAAGAACTTCCTCAGTTCGACATCACCAATACCACTAATAACATAGTCCTCAAAAGGATTTAACTCACCTCAGTTACACCTCAACGACTTCCAATCATTAAATTTATACAAGCATATTTAGTAATCACAAGATTTAAAGCTACTAACCCAACTAACAGATACCCAACAAGCATCAACTAAGGTCTATTGACAAGATAAAATCCACAATCATTGATCCACATAAAAATTCTTTAAGAAACTCAAACATCCTTAATCCAATCATTATTATACCTAAAACAACCAACATAAATAATCACATTTAGCAAACCATAATTACTACTGACCGCAAGATGAATGGGTTTACTATTCTAACTTTCTAATTCATAACAACAGAATACTCACTATCCAAATCTTGCAATGAACATTTCTCGATCTAAAACTATAATACCTCAAGAAAGAATAGACACTAATTTGAAACCACAAATGGCCAAGCACATAGCGAAGAGACAACTATTCAAATAATCTAGCTCATCTAAAACTCAAAATGTATCAGTATCCACTTACAAAATATACCTCAAACGATGGTTACCAATCATAATTACTACAATCGTAGTCCCTTTTAAAACCCAACTTTTAGAGACGAAAAATTTTCAAAAAATCTCTAAGGCAACTATTATAACACTCAACAAAAGCGAACTTGATAGGTTATCGCACACCTAATCAAACATAAATACCCTAGACACAAATGAATGTAGTAATAGGGGTCGAACACAAGGAGACGGGAGTTAATATACAAGTTGTTATGGGGTGAACTCTATCAAAGTCGGTTATCGATTGGTTTGGTTGGGTTTATGAAACAACAATAATAATAAAGGAAGAGTCTAACGAGGTCGGGTCACACATGCAAATTATGTAAATGCTCAAGTCAAACTAGGAACTCTCGCTTTGGCTAGGTCGATCTACTAACACATGCTTAGTCTAATTTTATTCCGTGCCTCTCGACTTATAGAAAGAATTAACGAATTTAATCAAGGATTGTGATCAATAATCAAAGACTAACAATACAATGCAAGCATCTGATAGAAACAACTATTTGATATCATAACATCTCATTTCAACAATTGCAAATATTATTTATGCATGGCTTCCCTAATTTCCTAGACAAAGTAACTAATCTTGCATAATGATAACTAATCTAATAACAAATGATAAAGTAAACATGATAACTAACTAATAATGAAAATGACAAAGGAAATAACAAAACAATACAAGAAATAGAATCACCTCAACAAAGGAAATAAAACTTGGAATTGAAGAACAGAATGGAACCCAATAACTTGCAAATGAATTTGTAATAAAAATTGAAATACTTAAAGGAATTATTTGTAACAACTAATGGAAACTAAACTATTCTAAACCTAATCTATTGTTTATGATATTGTGTAAAAGAGTATTTTTTAGAGTGTAGAATGAGGTACAAGATGATAAAAAAGATGCCTCTAAGTGTCGAGGTCCCTCTCCTTTATATAGGCAGAGGGACTTGAAACATATGCATTCATAGAGCCCAAACCCCGATAGGGGAATGGAAACCCCGATCGGTGTTTTACTAATCCGGCTACAATTGCTTAATTACTCCATTAAATGCTTGAGAAATCCTATGTTATGCCTTTAAGCTCCTTAATTCTCCGGTTAATTGCATTGTTTGGCATCCATGAGCATCCAAAGAGCATCCCTATGTTGAGTTTTGGACTCCTTAAGTTGGGCTTCATTTTGGTTTCTCATTTGTACACCAAACCATTTTACAAGTCTTCATGCTTGGGCTTGTCATTCTCCATACTATCCTTCCATGGCTTCCATTAGCTTAGTGAACTTTGATGCTTGCTAATGTGCTAGGAAAAAGTCTCTAAATGCTTAGATTCCTACAAAATGTAACAAACATATACAATACACCTAGAAGACGTAATAAGCTCACAAATATACTAAACTAAGTATAATAATCAAATAAACCGAGCTAAATTAGGGAGTTAAACTATATATAAAATGGACTCATTAAACTCCCCCAAGCTAAACCCTTGCTTGTCCTCAAGCAAACACACAATATAATGTATGACAAGGATAAGGGTGCGAGCAATAATCATCTCATCCAAATACAATTCCCGACTAGTAGTTTTAAAGTACAATGAATCAAATCCCGAACCAACTTGGGCATAGGGAAAATGTAATACATGGATGAGATTTACACGACGGCGTGGTATTAAGGACTTCACATTGACATTTCGACTCTTGCATGATCTTTAAATGACATTGGACTTCTCACGGGATAACACTCACACTCATGAAATGAATATGGCAAATATATGTGAATGACACTCTCCTATTTACGACTCAAGAGAATGCACCCACAATCTAGTATGGTAAACATTCCAAATCCCTTATGACAATGCTAAATAAGAATGCACACAAAGAAGCCAAGAGAAGAGACAAAAGAGGCTAGGGGTAATAGGTAGAAGGTGGACAAAAATCTTTGGATATGTGGAGTTAAAGGTCAAGATAACAACCATCAAAATAAGCAAATAGTGCTCAAATAACCCAAAACCAATCCCATAGCAATAGCCCATTGAACCAAAGCAGCATATGGCTCAAATTAATACTTTTACAACACAAAAATGAACTTCCCAACTCAATTACTTCATACATATGGAAGTATCATTCTCACTTCTTTTTCTTCTTTCTACTTTTCTTTTCATCTTTCCTTTTCATTTTTCAAGCTTCTTTCTTTTCCTTTTGTATCATTTCTTTTCACTTTTTTTCTTTCTTCATTTTCCAAAACCACAACGGGAATCAGTAATCCCGTCAACTTCACATCATCAACAATATGATAGTATAAGAAAAATCCCATGACAAGAGCACCCTAAACTCACTAAGATGGTTACTAGCTCAAAAAGGTAAGCAATTTGGAATGTAGCTAGAAATAAACATGGGGTAGCATATAGTGAGAAAAGGCTCAATGTGGGTGATGCATGTGAGAAATTATAACGACAAGGCTTCATGTGCAAACTATCATAGCATGTCTAGGAAGAAGGAACAAATGCCATACTTGTGTGTTTTAATGTAACACACACCAAAAGGAGAAACTACACACACCTAGATGAAGCCGGGTATAGATGCACCGGCCATTGGAGGGTCTACCTTACCATATATGTAGCTTACCAATGTCAAGATCAAGTCGATTTTGTCCAAAAATCCATCCCTCACCCACTATGTCAAGACATCCCCATGAATGCAAAATCCCGACAATAAAGCATGATTCATTAGCTTAAAAGAACTACAATATAGGAAATGCAAGGAAGAATGACATTATGCAAAAGACACATGGGTGGACACAACATCAAACTTTTACTTTCAATTTTCAAATTTTTAGATTAGATTTCTCATAACTAGACTCACTAAATCCCTCCCTCAAGCTAGAACACACATTTTCCTCAATGTGACACAAAGATGGACAAACAAAAACCAACAAGGGGAGATGAGATGACACATGCGGAAATAAAGGAAGGAAAGAAACATACTAAAGTGTAGAAGCCTCCCCCAAGCTAGCTTGAAAATGGGGTAGTCCAATCCAAGTAGCAAAGTACCTGCAAAAGACAAGCTACTACAAACTATAGCAAACTAAATGTCTAAATGTCTAACTATTACAACGAAATTGAAATAGCAATTGTCCAAAAACTGTAAATTGACAAAAACTAATTTATTCTAATGAGTATCATTTGTCCTCTAAAAAGCATGTCAATGCCCTTAGAAGTTGATCATGTGACAACCCTTGCGAATGCGGAAATATAAAACATTCAAGCATGTGAAATAATATGCGGAAATACGGTATTTTAAAAACATTTATACATGCATGATAGATAACACGAGGAGTGTCAAAATATTACAACTAAGTACTGAAATACAACAAAGAGACGGGGTCTCTTAAAATGTTAGCAAAGAACAAGTGTTTAGCAAAACTAGCTAAAATCGTCTAGAGGTGAAACTTCCAGGGACAACGCCCGCTAGCTCACACCCCAACCCAAAATAGTCAAGCAAAAAGCCATCCATGCAGGCAACCTGTTCATTCATGAAAAACATGAACGCCACAATCAGTGGGGAGTAATTCCGGGTTCTCCCAGCCATATCACATTAAACGTACATATAAGGAAATACAAGAGTAAAATCATGCATATATAGATATACATGTGAGTTACGATAAGAATAGATAGGCAATCCAATATATAATGATGAGATCATATGGAAATCAAATTGAGGAACCATCATGTTATTCAAGACTCGGGAAAGACACTCTTAGGCAACCGAATACGCTCACTAGGGCTTGCATCTCACCGTTAGCGGTATAAGTTTGATAAGATTGAGACTCGACAAACAAACCATGCCAAGTCATGCAATGACCATGAATAAATCCATCATGTTATCATCCATTCAAACAACCCAATACATAGACGGTGCCCAATCATGCAATGACCATGAATAATATCATGAAATCACGCATTCAAGAACGACGAAACAAGACGACATCTCTCACGGTAAATGAAACGCACTAGCATCGTGTACATGGCAAGTATGATTAACAGGCATCCACGGGATAAACATTTCCCTGAACTCATACACGATGCTACATTTCGTATATGTAGACTAATTTCCTCCGGTAGGACGACGATATAACTATCCGGTCCTAGTCTAGAAATCTGGCCAGACTCTCGGAATAAACCATTTGTCCGATTCGATATGCGATAACATTTCTCATCAAGACTCGTCTTACAAAGAAAAACGCCGAGTACCCACATTCTCGGTAGATCAATTCACGAAAGAGGCGGAAACAGAGCTCAAGCCTCATAACATGTGGTACGCTACATGCAAATAACACCACATCGCAAGTACACAACATTTGACGGCCGGGTCGATCAACGCATAGCGTTCAACTCCCAACAACGTCGTCGTATGCCCACTCACACATGCATTTAAGCAGTAGGATACCTCCCTGTTCCGACATTCCAGCCTTACGAACGTGGAGGTAGCCAAGGGAATAAGAGTACAAAGCACAAGACCAAAATAGTGCTCAAACCGTAACATTTGTAAAACCGACTCAAAGTGGGAACATACCAAAAACCGTCACAAAACATGAGAATAGGGAATCATATAAGTTTAAATATGATAAACATGAGTCAATACATGATACATAAGCATTAGAACAAGTTTATGACGCATAATGAATAAAAAACATAGATACCTCTCCAAAACAACGTTGTTTGGAAACCAATGAAAACAAGGGTCCACTTTAAACGGTCATAACTAGAGTTTTAGACATGAAAATGCAGAAATTCTAAATGGAGGTGATAGCTTATCCTCTTACGGTTCCAACGGGATGTTACACGCCCAAAACAAGCAATTAACGAAGGAGATATGATCATTTTACGAAAAAGGGTCAGTGCAGGAAAATTTCTGTTGGCAGTGTGTGACGCAGCCTGCGTCACCACGACGCTGCCTGCGTCCTACGACGCTGCCTGCGTCCCCCAACGCAGCCTGCGTCCTTCACGGGATTCAAGGACGATCAAAAATCAACATGTTATCAACAACAAAATCCTCATTTATCATCACAAATCATCAATTCTCATATCAATTAACAACTAACAACAACCATCAACAACAACACAAGTCCTAAGCATACTAACCATAATCTAAATACGATTACTAGCCTAGAAAACACATAAAACACGTAAATGATATCGAGTAACCCTTCACCGTTACCTTTAAGCGTCTTCACTAATCGTCAAGCTCCTCTTCAATTAGAAAATAGTCTTTGTCGGGATCTTGGAGGTCACCACCTACAAATAGATCATAAAAGATGAATAAAATTCATCTTGAGAAAGACGGAAAGTTTGAAAAGCGAGAAAGACGATGATTTTAATATCAATACGGATAGAGGAAGGTAAGAGGAGAAGAATGAGACGAACTTACGTGAATTCTAGCAAGTAACGAATGAGCTACGATGATTTTAAGATCGAAAAGATTATGGAGGCAAGGTTTTGTTTGCTTAAGGAAGAAGAAATGTGTTTGTGTTTGTGTTGAATGAAAAATAGGTTAAGGGAGGGAGTGTGAGTTGTGTAAGGAAAAGTCAACAAAAAGTCAAACTCGCCTTAAGACGGGATTCTCATGGAATCTCGCGGAAATTCCAAATACGAACTCGGAAATTCTAAATTCGACTCGAAAAATTAAATTTACGATTACAACTATAATTCACTGAAAAGTAACCGTAAAATATTTTTACTAGAAAAATAGGGTACATTTCCGGGTGTTACATTGTATCCACTTGCTCCCTCATTTTCTTTATTTCTTCATCCCTTACGGTTTCCCTTGCTTCACTTTCGGCTTCCTTAGTGATGGCGGCTTGTTCTTTTGCCTCAAGTTAAGTTTGAAGTTGAGTCACGATTTCGGACATATAGGTTTTCTTGCGGGAGGAGGGAATTCTCGCGTGATGGGGGGTTGGGGGTGGATGGGGATTAGCTCATCCCCGGCGTCATAGGCGGAAGAGAAGAGGGAATTGTGGGAGATAAGGTAGAACAAGTAGTATTAAAAATTACGAATTGATTAACCGGGTTTTAGAGAGAGGGGAATTGAAATTTTTTGAGGGGATTTGAACCTTTCTTATCTAGCCCTTTTGTATTTTAGCTTTTATGTTGTTTTGTTCTTTCATTTGTTACGAGTGAACCTGTCAAAAGATGAGTTGGTCCGAAAAACAATCGAAATTCGTTTGATTGTAACCTGGAAGAACCACTCGAAACTAACTTAGACCCTAAAATGACCCGACCTAATAATTATTTTTTTATTTACAATAAACTTTTAAAGTTTACAGTGACTCTTTTATTATATAACTAGTTTAGGACCCGTGCAAAGTTGCACGGGCATATATAAAATAATGTATAAAATAATTTCTATAATTTTTTGTTACAAATTTATTTTACAAAAATATATAAAATGTAAAAAAAAAATTGTTCTTATCAAACAGCCATATTTTTAAAGGTATTTTATTGTAAAATTGCTCGGTGATTCAGCGACTTTGCCATAAAATCTTGTGATGAATACTTTAAAATAAATTATGTATTCAATTTGAAAAGTCAACGCTAAAAAAACCATTTTTAGTTTCATCGTGATAAATTATTTTTTGCTGAACTTTTCTTAACCAATATGGCACTAACTATCTAATT
This sequence comes from Heliosperma pusillum, assembly GCA_022085475.1. NCBI lineage: Eukaryota > Viridiplantae > Streptophyta > Magnoliopsida > Caryophyllales > Caryophyllaceae > Heliosperma > Heliosperma pusillum. The sequence continues at coordinate 45,567 of JAIUZE010000126.1, forward strand.
TTTTTTTCTTTACCAATTTATCCAGTTCATGGATTATAGTAGTACATCTGATTACGTACTTTCTGAGTTTTATGTTAAAGAATTTAAGTTTTTACAATAAAGTTTTTGAACATGTTTACTTAAATATTAAGCTAAAAAAATAGTACGCATAAAAATTATACTTATAAATTAAATTAATTTTGAGTTTTTTCGTTAAGAAATTATTATATAACTTGCAAATTGTATTTACTAGGAAAAAAATATGTGTAAACTCAAAAAATAAAAAGGTATGAGGTACTACAGTCGATGTATAATACTTTTTCCCTAATTTATCACTTAAGTTAGTTTTTTCTTCAATTAATCTCTGCTTTTTTACCAATAAGTCAACTAATCTCCTTTTTTTTTACCAATTTGGTTAGCCAACAGAAAATTACTTAAAAAATTGTTTTGTACCTGCTTTACCAAATATTTGTTTTAAAAATATATTCTCGTATTTTTTATGGGAGATAGTACTCTAATCAAATTTAAAAGTCCTAACAAATTTCTCTTAACACTTACCCACGAGAATCTGATAACGCTTATCAACAAATCTGTCGTCTCAATCATTTATTTATCTTTTATATTTATTGTGAGGGGAATTTTATCAGATGTAAATAAATGATTAAGACGGGAAAATATAAAAGATTAATACTCCACAATAAACTGTTAATTGCACTTACATAGTACTTTTAGCCATCATGAGTTACTTCAAAATTTGGAACCATAGACATCAACGACATTCATAATAAAACTATGCCATTGCTAAGAGAGGTCATATTGAATATAGAGAAAGTATGTGATAATAGAAGTAATGCACTTATGCATGCCATAACCTGAAAAAATGACGATCCCTAGTAATTGAAAAGCCTAGAAACATCCGAATTTAATAACTTCCACAACAATCAAACCCTTTGATCATAATAAAACACAAACCCATAAAAAATAACACCCGGTACTCTAGTTTTACACAAATTCTCATTTGTGACTGACCGACCCACTTGCCTTGTCACTTGCTCTTTGTGAGGGAGATTTGACCCGTCGGGTCGCTCCGTCATAAGCAAGACTTATTGCTATTTTTAAGTAGAAGTTCAATTATATACCCATATCGAAAACCAAATACCCGATTTAATATGAAAATGTAAAAGTAATACTTCCTCCATCTCATTTGGGTGGATTCAAGAGAAGGTAATAGAATGGAAATGATGAGTGATGATTTTTTGTGTAAATACTTATTGAAAAAAAGGTAATTATTTGGGAATAAGTTACGGGGAAAATAGCATATCAACATAAGGATGCGAATTATTGAGTTGAGATTACAAAACAGGACTTATATATAATTTCAAATATAATCTCATATCCTTATTGATAAAACAAATCGTAAATACTTACCTGATCAAGTGTATGAATATTCAACACTTTTTTCCAATTCAATTCAAAAGAAAATATGTAAAAGTATAACCAATTGATATTTACAAGTTAAGCTTGGTGACATACAATAAGAGGGAAATAAAATAGAGGAAGGAGATTATTGAGTTGAGAGGAGAAACTAATTGGCCTGGAATGATGAATAAGGAAGGTGATAGCAGAAGAATCCGCATTGCCTTGATTTAGGGTTAGGATGATTACAAAAAAAATCGTGTTGCCTTTTTTAGTTTTGTTTCCATTTTGATCAATTGGGTGAAGTTAGGTGGGAAAAGAGTTAATGTGAGGAGGACACGTGGACAGTGGTTCTTCTATTATACTTTTATATAGATAGATAGATAGATAGATAGATAGATTATTTTCATAATAATCATAATCATTATATAATTGACACTAACATATTTTCTCCACTTTGTATCATTCCAGAGTTTTTATTCTTTTTCTATTTATATCCAATTAATTTTAAATTATAAGACACTTTCACAATAACTTATTCATAATTATAATGCACACCCTTAAGATAATTTTTTATGGTTCAAAATTGTGCAACGATAGAGCAGCGTTAGGCATTAGTATTAGAGACCACGGTGGTAAAATCGTCTTACTTGTTATGGTTTGCAGCCAAGTTAGTATTTTAATAGCAGAGACACTTGCACTTAAAGAAGTTGCTCCTAAGAACTTACGGGTTACTAGAACTACGATTAAGGGTGATAATTTTAATCTATTCGTCGGGATTGGGGACTACCTTAGGGGTTTCTAAAGTTATTGATGATATTAAAATACAGTTTCTTTTTTTCAAAAATATGAATGTATGCTTTGTTTACGCAAATCTAACAAAATAGCTGACTTTATGGCATATGGGACATTTTGTTCCATTCTGTTAAGGTGGACTAAAAGACAATGGCATATGGAACATTTTGTTCCGAAAAAATGGGATGAGTTGGTCATATTTTCGTGGATGAATCAAGATCATTTCCTTTCCTCATACAGAAAATATTGCATGATATTTACAAGTGTTGAAAGAGGAGTCAATGGTGACACATGTTGATTGAGAGCCATTTAGTTATACACAGGGGCGGAGGGAAGTAGAAGGCTGTATGGGCTATAACCCTACCTAATTTTGTGTCAAATAATTTTTACTTTCAATTATATGCATTGTAGTTACTTTGTAAAGTTGGTTGTTGCTTATTCTGTAAGGTAGTGATATGAATTGGAGGTTGTGGGTTGAGGCCTCTTAAGTATCATTTTTTTAGGCTTAATTTTTTTTCCTTGAAAATTGTAGACAATGAGCCTTAAATGCTCTCAAGTAAGTCCGCATTTAATACTTGTGACAATTTCACTTTTGACAACATATAAAAGTAACTGAAAACTTAATGACCTTTAGTGGAAAATTCTTTTTTTTGAAAGACTGAAAGTGGAAAATTCTTTCTTTTGAAAGACTGTAAGTGGAAAATTCTTGAAATACCCTACATATAACTTAATCCATTGGTAAAATTTACTTTTTGGAGGTTAAACTCAAAATTTTTAGACCAAAACAATTGAAAAATGTACAAAAAATTGAAAAAAAAAAAAGACAACTTGTTTAGATTTGTTAGGAAAAGTCTTGTAAAATTATATTTAAAGGGAAACATTCATTTATAAATACAAAAATACGGTCAAAGTGTTGCGTCGAACAACCATTCAAAAATAAATTACCAATTGATCACACTGGAGGGAGTATCATTTTTACCCCCGAATTTACAAATATTGGCTACATAACAATTTGAACTAAAATTTTTTAATCATATTATAATTTTTAAAATATAGCCTTATGTGTATTTCAATTCTGGCTCCGCCCCTGGTTATACACAAATTCTTATTGAAGACAATGCTTATTCGTCTTTAATGAAGACGGGTCAGATCTCCTCTCAAAAGGAGCCAAGTGGGAGGACAAGTGGGGATCTATTTAGTTTCCCACTTGTCTTCCCACTTATCTTCTTGTGACACTGATCTACCCCTCTTTAATGAAGACGGACATGCTTCGTGTTCAATGAGACCAACCGTTAATTATAAAAGGCACATATATTCCAATTAATTTTGTTATCTTCACTTGAGAATTTTAATTTGACATAAGTCATCGACACGGATTTATTCGAATTTACCAAATGTGACATAGAAAACTTGCAAAAGCTAGAGACTTGCTTCCTGACACATTTGAGGTACAAAGGACAAAAGCCCATTAGCAATATCAAATAAAATTTTAAAATTGACTTGTTGAAACGCACCAAACAAGCATGGGCCTGGGTCATCAATGCTGAATATTGTCATGCAAAATCCTTGATTTTCTTTATCGAACAAATTATTATTGTCCAAAACCCAATCGACCTCTCCTTGGCGTCGAATCCCGGCAAAATGAAAACTCACAGATGGAAATTTTTGATCATCAGTAGGATACATTGCGTAACAAAGTTCTAAGTCAGGGTAAGGTATGGGTTCCCAACCATACTTCTCTCTAAAGTACTTGACCACCGCATCATAAAAAGGATTAAATGCACTTCTTGTTAAGAAGGTATAAGGTGAACCAGAGTCGATAAAAAACCCTTTGGTATGTCTTAATGGATCTAATTCGAACACAGTTGGGTCGAGTGATATTCTAACTCCATCTACACTAATTCCATTCAAGTACAAATGATACATTTCCTCCTTATTCATAGCAATCGTTTTAACTTCCCTAGTAGCATCTCCACTAATTTGCGCTTCATCACCAAAGTACATGTTTGATATTTCTGGACCAACCGCTAGACAATAAGAAAATCGATCGTTAATTTCATTGCCGTATTGTGATAAGAATGATCTAGGACCGAGTGCAAGCCCATGTATACCAACTATAATATTTTCATGCGTGTTCGTACCAAATTCAAACCCTTCATTTTCTAGTCCACACCCGAATGCAAAACCATTGAATGGGACATGTTTTCCGGTTATTGTGTCTTGTAAATAAGTGACATCTCTTCCAATAAAACCAATGGCACGTTGTGAATCCACATATCTTAGATTTAAGCCACAAGAACCCTCATAGGTGTACCGTTGTCGGCGGTAACACAATGGATCGTCTACCGTCATTCGCGTAAAAGTAGGGGACAACTTGTAGTTAAAGTTTTGTTCTTTTGATTCTAAACAAGGGTTGCAACCTTCACATTGAATCCAAGTCTCGTCACTACCGGTGTCAATGAGCAAATAAGGAGATAACCGTCCTCGGCCCGTCCCTAATGGGAGTTTAGTAACATAATAACTTTGTTTAACCAAGTTAACCGGGGAATTAAAACCATTCGGATTTAATCTTATGGGGTAATTGCTCACCTTTGACTTAGATATGTTTACGAGGAATTGACGCCTTTCTAAAGTCGTGACATGTTCAGGTAATATTTGTAAATGTGGCGAGTCTATTGGAATCATTTTGATTGATAGGCCATTGATTTTTGAAACATGGAATATCATCGTAAGTAATAATAAAAGGTGCAACGAAATAAGTTTTGTTTTTGGCATTATTGTGAACTTGTGAAAGTTTGATAGAATTAGGAGGATTAGTATGTACGTGCAAGAGATCTTTCGTATTAAGTAATTAAGCTAATTTGTTTGGTGAGGATAAAGTATGTATTTAAGAAGGATTAATTAGTTGTCGAAGTATACCTATTATACCTGATATAAGCTATATAGCGATCACAATGTTACTAGTCTTACTACTAATTTTCTGGTATGAGATCGACTCTATTTGGTATAGGATTCACTCTATTTTTTGCCAAAAAAAGCCGGATTCACAAAAATTAGTTGAAAACTAAATATATAGCTAGAATTTCAAAATGTAGCTGATTATTGCAAAATTGTTTGATGAACTAGTTGAGAAGATGGTTGATATTTGGTGAAATGAGTTGATTTTGTAAAATAAGCTAGTTTATATCTTGTTGTCCTAGTTAGCATTTCATTTCAAGTTTCTTAATTTTTATTATATAAAATATTTATCAAACACTTGCAATAAAATAAACTAACTGAAATTTGGTCAAATAAACTAAATTAGTCAAACAAAGTCATAGTCTTACTAAATTAGGGGAGGGAAGGGGGCTTTAAATTATCGTTGATATCGTACCACTACTACAAATTCATGCAATAACAACGCCCCATCAACAACGCATACTCACGAAAATAAAGAAAAACCGTTGTGGAATGGAGAATTATTTTTCCGCGGAATTTTATTAAACCTAATAACAACGGTATTAGTTTTTCGAACGTTGTTATTAGTTTTAACAACGGCGTGAACTAAAATACCCGTTGTAAATAAATTTACTAACAACAACAGTTTATTCTATATCCGTTGTTATTAATTTAGCGCGAAATAAGGAAAAGTAATAACAACGGGTATGAAAAGCCCGTTGTTATAATGTGTTATTAATTTGGCGCAATATTTGGCTTAAATTAATAACAACGGATATGATTTTGTTGTACGTTGTTGTTAGTTGTAACAACGGAGATAACTTTGTTAACCGTTGTAAATAAGGAACCTAATAACAACGGTAACTATGAATAATAACCGTTGTCAATACTTTTAATAAAGATGAAAAAAACACACAACACTAATAATACTGTACTGCAACACAAAAACACAAACACAAAGCGATTATACTGCATCACAAAACCACAAACACTAATAATTTATTGATTTCCTGATCGTCTCTTTGTCATCATCTCCGTCTGCTATTTCTTATTAATCAGGTATTCTAATAATTTTTCTTTATTGATTTCCTGAATTTCGTTTATTTGTGAATTAGTTGCCTTATACATTGCATTTTCTGAATTAGTTGGCTTATTATTGAATTAGTTTTAATTAGTTGGATTTTCTGAATTACTTGGCTTACTATATATACTACGAATGTAGATAAATGACTCGAACTTGGATGAATGTTGCGAATATGAGTGACCCAAACTATAAGGATGGTTTAGCTGAATTTTATGAAGTCGTTGCGAACAATTTGAATGGTTCTTCTAGTATTCCATGCCCTTGTGAAAGATGTGGTAATATTAGGTATATGGTTATTCCGGACGTTAAAATTCGCCTAGAAAAGTATAGTTTTAGTCGATCCTATACCCGTTGGATTTTTCATGGGGAATCATTAGAGGAAGATAATAATTTTGAAGAAGATGATCTTGAGGTATACGAAAGGATAACTGATGATCCCGAGTTTGCCGAGTATGTTGAGTTGGAAGCAGACGAGTTGAATGTTGGGTCTACAGATAATGAAGAAAAAGATGATGAATCAAATGCTTTTGAAGATGAAAACATTAATTTGGATGACCTTGACAACATGTATGAGAAGTTGTGTGAGTCTGAAGCGCCTCTGTACCCTGGTTGTAAGTACACAAAGATGTCGGCTGTGGTGAAGTTGTATAATATCAAGGGGGCAAATGGGGTTAGTGACACGTGTTTCACTAGTTTATTAGCCTTGATAAACGACATGCTTCCAGATGGTAATGTTCTTCCCGTTAAGACATATGAGGCTAAAAAACTAATTAGAGGGGTGGGTATGAAATATGAGAAAATACATGCATGTCCAAATGATTGCGTATTGTATCGAAAATTATATCAAAACTTAACCAATTGTCCGGTTTGTTTTGAGTGGCGTTATAAGGATAAGGAAGGGATCCCGGCTAAGGTGTTATGGTATTTTCCAGTGATACCAAGATTCATAAGGATGTTTGCGAATAGCAATGATTCAAAAATGTTAACTTGGCATGAAACTGGAAGAATAAATGATGGGAAGCTAAGACACCCGGCAGATGGTATGCAATGGAAATCGTTCGACGCTAAGTATCCCGAGTTCGGCATTGAACCTGTTGGAGCCAGTGTCCTCCACAGTTAGTGCAATAACATAAATAAATCTCTGTAGGTTCACAGGGTATACTTTGTATTGTAATCAGTTGATTAACGTTTATCGATAACGGTTGGCTTGCTAGATAAGTTTGACGTTATTGTCATACAGATGGCGGTGATCAACTGGTCCCTAAAAGTCACACCTAAAGGATGTGATTGAGAGATGTGATTATTTGAGAAAATAATCATATTGATGCCTTATTAAATGACTACAAGGTTAGTCGGTGTTTTTGACTAAAAGGTTAGTCAATGTGATGATGATATAATTATTTAATAACGATTAAATAATGTTAGCTAAGACGAATTAACTGTAATTCGTAATTAAATATAAAATGTTATATTTAGTTGTAGTATATAATGTGAGCTTAAACGAATTAAAATGTTAATTCGTAATAAAACATAAACCGTTATATTTAATTAGCAGGATTATAAATATACCGATATTTATAATTGAAGTATATATTATACGATTGTCATAATAATTGTTATGTTAATATATCCACTGCAAAATGTTGTAATGGACCTTATTAATGTATGACAACATATTAGACAAATATTATATGTATAACATTATATTAAATGGAAGCGAATATAACCGAAAAAAGAGTCCAGATTCACTCTAGAATTTTCGGTCAATGGGTAGTTATTTTGGGAAGAAAAAAACTCCTCAGAATACTACCATGTGTGCCGTGAAATACAAGGGGAAGATAAAAAGATTCTAACCCTAATTTCATTTCTCACAAGTGCCTCCATCATTCACACAACACAAAAAGTTAACAGTAACTTTTGAAAAAGTTTTCTAGCAAATACAAGGGCATTTCTCGATCAATCTTGGGTGAGACGATTAGGACGATATCTACTTTGATATCTGTTCTTAGGCCGAATTTACGAGGACTAAAGGTTATTCCTAATCCCTTTGTTTATTATGCAATTTCGTTTATGACCCGTTAATCATATAAATCGTAATTTCATTATAATCCTGTAAGATTAAAGGGATGTATACGGATATATTCCCACAAGTGGTATCAGAGCCTTAGGGCTATGAAATTATTTTATGTGATTTTCATAAATTTTAATTGTATGATTATATGAAAGAAAAAAAAAATAATCCGAAATTTTTTTTAAACTCACGGTTTTATTTTTTTTTTGTGCCGTGATGATTATTTTTTTTTAGGGTTCCATTATAGATTCATTCATATTATTGTTTTAATCTGTTAAAGATGATAATATATGAATTTGTTGATATTTTAATTTAATAAGGATTAAATTAGAATGTAAATGGAATTGTATTGGATGTTAATGAACATCAATTTTTGTGCTATATATTTTCGGTATAAACTGTTTTAGATGTTCATATTAGAAGGTTAATTTGAATCATCTATTTGTATCAATGTTTAATAACGATTAGGCATTGTTTGTTTTGTACCGATCTAGTTAATATAAGCTTGATCGAATTAAAACGGTTTAATTTGATTAAATTTTTTTTTTGCTGCTCGTGTTACTGTTCACAGTTATAAAAAAAAAATTCTGTTTTTTTTTTTTAAATATGGCAGCAACTGTTTTTTTTTTTGTATTGGTTTTTCGGTTTTTGTTATAAACCGAGAGAATAGAAAGAAAAAAAAAAATTTTTGGGACTGGTACTGTTCACGTGAACAGTGATCAGTAAGAAAAATTTTTTTTTGTTAGTTTTTTTTTTGGGCATTATAAAGATAATGTTTGTTTGTTATTGTGAAAAAGGTTCACAATAATGATACCCGATTATTTTAAAAAGGTTTAAAATAAAATGAATTATGAAAAATTAAAATTGTTGTGGGCAATTAAGGAATTGTCACATAATTTTGATCGTATAAAATGGTGGTTTGGATAATTAATTAACATAACTAATGAATTATGTTTTGTAGAATTAATTATTTTTAGTTGATGCATTTTATTTTTGTCGAATGAATGAATGAATGAATGGTTTTATTTACGTATTTTTTGCAATTGGTTGAAAAATGTAATACCTAGTGTGGCCTTAGTTAATCATGTTTTCGTAATGATGGAAATATGGTTTGGATGTATTTATGAGATCTCGAATCTACTTTTATTTCTTTTAATTATGTTTTTGGAATTAGAATGTAAATAGGTTTATTTTGTAATTTTGAAAATGTAATTTAAGAAGACTAAAGATGGAGATCGGATGCTCACTCCCGCTACATGGACCAAGATGAGACAAAGTCAAGCTTCTCAGGTCCATTAAGATGGATTCCAAACTTGTATTTACTGTTCATTTTGGTAGATAGGCCACACTAGGACCGTTGTAATAGTTTACATATTTTTCGTTCTTTTGTTTTTCATTCACATGTTAAATAATTGCATCATATTCCGCCTAAACCAAACCACCTAAATTGCATGAAAAATGATTCATATAGTTTGAATTTTCATCATAGACATACAGATGTCACTCGTTCATAGAGCCATCACCTTAGTCTAAATCATTCACGAAATGCTAGAAATTTGTTCACTTAAAATGAATTAAATTTAAGATGATGGGATCTTCCTCTAAAAATGAAAATTGAGATTAGTCTTTATAGGGATAACTACTATGAACCCCTTCTTCGTCGGAAGTCATAATATGACCCCTTCTACGTTGGGTAAGTAGTGAGTGTTGACCTATTTTACCTCAACGTTGTAGTCCGAGTAATATCTCGGGATTATAATGGACTAAAAGATAGAATTTACAGAAATTTATCGACCGAGAATTCTAAAGGTAGAATTAGCCAAAAGGTTGGCTTATCAATTTACAGAAATTGAGTATTGGGATCATTTATATAATTCTTGAGGGAGGTCAATTGTATAAATGCACGAGTCATCGCATTAAACAGTTTTTCATTAGACTCAATATTAAAACGATGAAACTTATCATATTCATTTTCTTTTTCCACAGTTTTCGAATTCGTTATATACAGATATAACTGCTAAATAACAATATGGCTGGCCATACTGATGACCCAATGCCAAGTGCCACGCTCGAACGTGAATCCTGGCTTAAGATGTTTATGGACAACATGAATCAGTCCACGCGACTGAAGAATGATGGGTCCAACTTTGCGGACTGGGAGGCGGCATTACGGAATGGTGCCATTGCTGACGGTAAGCTCAAGTACTTGACTGAGCCACTACCGCCAAACCCAGGCCCCAATGCAAGAGCAAATGAATCACTTGCTTATAGTGATTTCGTAATGGAGGCGGGTGCGATAAAGAACGTACTCATCTTTTCAATGGAATCCAATTTGCAAAGACGATTCATTGCCCAAGGTGCAAACAAGATTTTCACCACGCTCTCTAACGAGTTCTCGAAAGCTCCGAGGATCGTTAGCTATGAGCATACCTGTCGCTTTTTTGAAGCGAAACTCCAGAAGGGCCAAGCGGTTAGCCCACACATTCTTGAGATGATTGAGAATGTCGAGAAACTGGAGGCACTTGGTTGCAAAATCGATGAGAAGATCGTCATAGACCGCGTTCTTCATTCACTTCATGATGGTTTTGCCATTTTCAGGGCAAATTACTATATGAATGATATGAAGAAGAGTCTTCATCAGCTCCACTCACTCCTCGTACAGACAGAGAGTGATATGAAAT
>JAIUZE010000127.1:0-41709 GCA_022085475.1 Heliosperma pusillum
CTCTAGAAATCAAACCATATTAACTAGTTAAATATGAATAAAAACTTAAGTCAAATGGAAACAATTCAATAATGTACTCCGTATTTCAATTGTGAGGAATTTGATCCTAATTAGCTATTTACCGACTTATCGTTGCTGAATTAAATATGAGATTATTCATATAAGCAAATAATAAGTCTCACTTAGGACGAATATGTTAAAGTTAGAGAGTCTGGGTCACCAGTTATACAACCAGAAAAACAGAAACATTAGAGTACCTCGACGGCTCGACCCATTAATTAAATTAGCCACCCGTGGTTCCGTTACATAAACGTAAAAAAAGTCATGGTTTGAGTTGATCGGAAAGACGTGTGACTTGGTTCATCCCATAATGTCATACTCCGTATATGCCTGAAATTATTATCTAATTACTATACATGTATGATAGACCTACAAAATTATACGTTGGCCCCAACTTCCAACAGCTTACTGTTATGGGCAGACTCCCATACTTCACTTGCATTGTGTTCATCTCAAGCTCATGTGTCGAATTACTCTAAACCAGCATCGTATAATTAAGTCTATTAAATAAACTTTCCCTATTTACTCGAGATCCCTTGCATTCGCTTTTCAGGCATGGGCCTTAAGAATAACACAATTTTAGACAAGCTAATTAGAAATATATGGGGTATATATGTTTTGTACCACGCCAGATTACCATCTCTCTTTCGCCCGTTTTAAATATTTTAAACTCTCTTTCGTAATTTTACCTGTTTTTGAAATTAAAACCTATGTAAATATGACTCAAATTTGGTGAATATAAAGCCAAGTCATTTATTTTTAAACGTACAATTGACTACTACTACTAATTTACTCCTGTACAACTGATCTAGTGTTAGTGCATATTGACACAAATATGAGTAATACACAATCTACTTTTTCTTTTTCCTTTTTTTTTTGTTATATAGAAAGGAGCAAGAGAGATTCAAACCCGTGACCTATTGTCACGAAATGCATGTTTTAATCACGCACTAGGCTAAAATTCGTTGATAATAATACATAATCTATCTGTTACGAGTTACGACACCTAGAATTGTATCTAAAGCAAACATAAGAAGATTAAGTATTAATTGGAAGATGGCTAAAAAGGCCTCATAAATGACAATATAAACAAATAGTGAGAAACATTGTTAATGCTTCACGTATAATTCAGATATCTGAAAAGAAAAACCAACTAACAGTCCAAAAAGGAAATCCAAAACTTGAACGCCAATTCTAATCATCCAAACATCCGATACCCTAAACTTCCTCTGACCTCTGACATCAACATCAACCAATGTCTCCATACTCTGTTATCCTACCCATACTCACCTCTATACAATCTATATAATAATATTAATAATAATAATAATAATTAATGTGTTCCCTACAACATTAAAAATAAAATCCGAATCTTAACAAGGTAGATAGCTCACACTATATATATGCACACATTTTGTTACACCTTCACTCACAAGTCTTAGACAAACCTCAATAACATTAAATAATAATGAAAAAATCCCAAATAATACACCTTTTATTATGTTTGTTATCTATCCTTCTATTATTAGAGGGAATTACATTGGCAGTCGAGGCTCGAGCACCATTTGCGTGCAACCCAAAGCACGCAGGAGCCCGAGCCTACCCGTTCTGCCAAACTACATTACCTGTGGCAGAACGGGTTCGAGACCTAATAGGTCGGCTGACATTACCCGAAAAGGTGTCACTGTTGGTGGACAATGCAGCCGCTGTACCGAGGCTGGGCATCGGAAGCTACGAGTGGTGGTCGGAGGCGTTACATGGGGTGTCGAATGTGGGGCCCGGTACTAGATTTGGCGGGAAATTTCCAGGAGCAACTAGCTTTCCTCAAGTCATTACAACTGCTGCTTCATTCAATACAACCTTGTGGGAAGAAATCGGACGGGTAAGAAATAACTCTCACAGTACAGATAAACAAATAAATGAGACTTATATTTAATCAATATTAACTGTATTCCACTTTGGTACTTTACATTATGATTTATGAGTAGTTTTTTTTTCGTTTATCGTGATGTCGTGCAACATGATCGTGTACTCTGTTTTTCTTGTTTAAGGTGTGCGAAAACTTAGGTTACGTACATGCATAATCCTTGAAAGTTGGCCAAAGATGATTTGTTGTTCACAAATTCTTATTTAAGACGGGTACTAATTAACCGTCTTAAACTTAAGGTGAGCCAAATAAATACAAACTCACGTGACAAAAGTTGTCTTGATAATGTCGGTCTTAAATAATACTTACTGATAGTCGTTCCAGTCATAAGAAATTGTGCAATATGGTTAGCACTGTCTTCTTGATATAAGTGGCGGAGCCACGACTGGAAATAGGCTAGGTGGATAATTTACTAGCTTCACCCCTGCTAGATAACTTACATTTATTAACGATTTTTCATGTAAGTACATGAAAGTGGAATATGATCGAGACTTTTCACATTTAAAAAATACTTTTTTGAATGACTTTTTTTATTAGAAATGTAATATTTATTTTTTAACACTATATTAATGGTGAAAGTTTTAATTATTTGCCCTTAAAAGTCAAACTAAGAATATTATTTTAGGATAAAGGAAATACATTATTTACCGCTGGTTTATCCCTTTTCTTTGTTATTACTAATAGTCAAACCGGTCAATCTAATGACATAAATATTGAACAGCACTCTCGATAAATATCTAATTTTCAGTTTTTTTTTTTTTTGACAACAAATTCCTAAAAACACATTTACATTAGAACAAAAGGGGGAAAATTTTCAGTTAGACATTTAATTATTGAATTGTATGGGTGTACGTGCATTTGTTGTTAAAGGTAAGGAAGAAAAATACAACATTGAAGGATGTGGTAGTAGGCGGATGTTAATATGTTATGTCATGTTGTGGTACATGAGTCACAACTCACAAGGGTATCATTGTCGCGTATGAAGCAAGAAATTTGTTAGCAGCTAAGATTATTGTTGGTTGTCGAGTTTTAGATCAAATGGTTAGGTATGCATATTAGCTAACTAATTACACACTTTCCACTAATTAGGTCCACAAACATGCTTTTACTGGTTATTAATAACTACTGCGGAGTACTATACATATGATCTGACAAAAAAATTATTTATTTCGGTGGTACAAATTTTACGTGTATAATTTCTTGTAGTTAATTCTTCAATTAGACTGCTTCCGTCCTAGAAAACATGGGAAATTTTGTTGGGTGACCCAAGGGAATACCTGAACATTCTGTAAGTCCGGGGATCAGGTAACTCATCAAGGTAATCCTCGATGGCAGGTATCCGCTAATAGAATATAACAATAATATATTGGCCTCAACCATCACCTCAAGGTTTTGGTTGAGGCCCATATATTATAGTTATATTCTATTATGCCAATAGAATATAACTATAATATATGAGTCTCAACCATCACCTTAAGGTTTTGGTTGAGATGGTTCATCTATCATGATATCAGAGCCGGAGTGACCGAAGGTCACGTGTTCAAACTCCGGCAGCCCCCAATATCTGACAAACTCACCAAGTGGAAAAAAACCCGCACATGGTATGAGGGGGGGCCTGTGCACTAATCATCCACTCTTCAAACCCAATGAGCATTCGAGTGAAGGGGCATAATAGAATATAACTATAATATAAGGGACTCAACCATCACCTTAAGATTTTGGTTGGAGTGGATGATGAAGACATTTGCAACCACTTATGGACTTATGGTCACTGCCCACTGGTCATAAAGATTACTAGGATTTAGGAGGTCCACTTGTTGTTTGTTATAACGGCGCTATCTTATAATTTGGGCTGTGTAACATCAATTTCCTTTTTTGGATGTGGGGTTGTGTGTTTTGTGTGATCTAAATTCATTTGTATGTGGGGTAGTGTGTTTTGTGTGGTCCAAATTCATTTCCTTAATTTTTGTGTAATAGGGAAAGGGGAAGAAATGAGTGACTAGGAGGGAGTATGTATTATGTAGGGTTGATTAGATATGGTCACATAACTCACATTCACTTTCATCAACAGAACGAAATATATATTGAGATATAATATTTTATTGATACTATAGCCTGTCTCGCCAGTTAATTACGGAGTATAACTTACTTTTTTGGATTAGATGTTATTTGATAATAGAGGTAAATAAAAGTGCGAGTGAGCACGATTCGACCTAAGAGGTAGTATTAACTCTTGGTTTATCATAACCCTCCAGCAAAGTCTGGTTGGACTTGTAAAAAAGTAAATACATACATAGTAATCAATAGTTGTAGACTTGTACTTAAGGGATAGACTTTCGCCACATTGGCCTAGCCCGGGCCTCTCCACCCAACCCATCTCCTCCCTAATGTTGATACACGGTCAGGGCAATATGGCCCATCCCGTCCCATGGCACAGCTTGGCCCGCATTGAATTGACGACCTCTACTCCGTAGTAATAAATTACATATAAAACGACTCATATATACTCTATATGAGTACTTAATAAATTAATAATCTAATACAAGACATTCTCTAATTTAATTCATTCGCATTTATAATTCATTCTCTATTATTATATTGGTGGTATTGGTATAGAGTACTCCCTCGTATTCTCAGTAACCTTCTCCTTTCACTTTAACACAAAAATTAAGAGAACACACTACCTTACCTTATAATTAAATTTGGACCACACAAATACACTACCCCACCATACAATTAAATTTGAAACACACAAACCCTTACCAAAAAAGGAAACATGGAAAGTATTGTGAATAGACGAAAATAGAAATGGCGAATGTTATTGAGAATAAGAGGGAGTATATAGATGTTATTAATTTGCCTTGTCGTGTCCTTCAATATGACGAACTATAATAAGTATCAACTATATTATGTTTATATCGTTAAAAAAGAAATTAAAAATGAAAAAAAAAACTAACATATGATTGGCTAAAAATGAAGGTAGTGTCAGATGAAGGAAGAGCAATGTACAACGGAGGGATGGGAGGTCTGACATATTGGAGCCCAAATGTTAATATATTACGTGACCCAAGGTGGGGCCGTGGACAGGAGACTCCCGGTGAAGATCCTGTTGTTGCCGGTCAATATGCTGCTAGCTACGTTAGAGGTTTACAGGGTACTGACGGTGACCGGTTAAAGGTTGCTGCTTGTTGCAAACATTATACCGCTTATGATCTTGATAATTGGAGTGGCGTTGATCGTTTTCATTTTAATGCTCAGGTATTTCTTTCTCATTTTCTAACTTTATTATATTCTATTCTACGTATTTGGCTTAGATAATAAGCTAATTATATTATTCTGTGTTTTTTAGTTAATTTAGGTTGATTTTACTAAAAGCCATGCACATGTTGGATATGCATTAGTGCTTGGTGAGAATAATTGTCCAAATTAATTCATCTTTTGTAGTAATCGAATGTCGTTATATTTTTTTTCTTAATACGAGGTAATCTGCAAGCACTACTTAGATATACATCGGTAATATTAAGCCCTCGGGTATACATTATAACCTGTAAAACATATTTACTAAGTCAGATACCTTGTATCTTTTTTTATTAGGGTGACAAATTCAAAGTGTAGAAGATATAGTCTCAAGTCATAGTCTATAATTATAGTAGTAATATTAGTATATGTACCATATTTTGTATAAAATAGGTGAATATTCTGACATTATTATCCTGATTAACTTCTTAAATTTTGGGATTGTCACTTCCATCACTCTGTCACATTAGTATGATATTTCTTACACCACGAAGTCTTTTTAGACTCCTTCCCAATTTCAAAAATAAATTTATGCAGGCTTGCCTCGAAGCGAATAATGTCATACTAATACTAATGTTATGAATGGTGGAAGCGGTCAATTACTCCCACTTGTTAGAATAACATAAATTCTCATTTGTGAAATGTGATCTGTCGTAAGTTTAAAACGAATCGAGCCCCTCATAAAGATCAACGTCACATCGCAAGCAGAGTTATTAGAATAAACTCAACAAAGTCTCTATAAAGTATGTGAAGTACTTGTATGATTTTTTGAAAGTACACCCCACCCCAGAAGATAACTGTCATTGGTGAAAGTGCAAAAGAGTCTGACATAAATCAAAATTTTTGGAGCAATACTCAAATGAAGAGAGAATTATTACATTGGACTTTTATGGTTCGTCACTTATACTCATTATAGTACCAAACGTACTCACAGTCTCACACAATTCAAGATGAAACCAACACAAATCCTTTGCAATAACTATAGTAACGTCACTCTCAAGTCTCAAGTAGTCTCTGGCCCCAACTTGGCAAGTTGCCATTGATTTTCTAGTTGGCTCTACCTATCGATCATGCGTTCTCCATATATTTATTGATTCTATTCTATCATGATTCATATGCATGTTTCATACGTAGATGTGCTATTGAATTAACTGTGTTTGATTCATTTACCTTATAATATTAATGACATCCTCAAAGTTTTACCATGATCAATCACTGTTGGTTTCTCTTGGTGGACTATTTTTTATCTGAACTAATAAGACGGAATTTTGTGCCCAGTTTGCAGCTAAATGTAACAACGTTTGGAAAACAAGTTATCATTAGCTGTAACAATACCTGAACTATACTGCTTACATTTAACAATAAAATGAGTACAAAACCCCGTCTTAAGGTTCAGACCAAAATGAGTTCGTCTGAAACCAGAATTAGTGGATCAATTAACATGTAGGGAGTAATTAGCTAATTCGCTTGTACTTCCTTAAGATCCACTCTACTAAATACATATTAAGTAACGTTTGAATACGTTAGCATAATTGTAGATTTGTAAGGATTTTTTAAAATGTGTTTTAATGGAAGATGTTAAAAGTACTTAAATCAAAAGTTTGACAATAGATATCATGAAAAATTAAAGTAAAGGATTACAATGCCATATTTCAAACTTCTACGTGTTAGCTACTACAACGTAACTAATTTCTATTTTTCTCTTCGTAATCACTGATCAGATTAGTAACATTTCTTACTTCTGATTGTCAAAATATTGATATTCAAGATTCGATTTTCTTTAATGTATATGCCATATTGCATAAGTTGACAGATTATTTTACATGGTTGAAGTTATTATGCAAAAATAATTTAATTAATGTGTGTTATGATATTCATATTATGAATAATGAACAGGTTAGCAAACAAGATATAGTGGATACATTTGATGTGCCATTTAGAGAATGTGTGATGGCAGGCAATGTCGCAAGTGTGATGTGCTCTTATAATCAAGTCAATGGCGTTCCAACTTGTGCCGACCCTAAGCTCCTTCGCAACACCATCAGAGGCGATTGGCGTCTTAATGGGTACTTATATGACTTATCTCCTTCTCCTGTCCGTCTTAAGTTTATAACAGATTAAATATATATACTCATGTGAGATGAATAAGACAAAAGCAGATTACATAGGGAACATAAATTTTTTTGTCTTATTTGTCCATATGGCATGATATTTATCTCGTGTTAAATTTAAAACGAATATCTTCATCTTGAGAAAGACCAGTATAACTATAATGTATATTGCAAAAGATTATACAAGGACACTTATAATGTAACAACTAACAATATCTAAAATTGGCTATATATATTGATGCTTGAATTTGAAAAAATGATCACACCTTTTTTTTACTTGCGTACAGATATATTGTATCAGATTGCGACTCTGTCGGAGTTTACTATAATAAGCAACATTATACGTCAACTCCTGAGGAAGCTGCAGCAGATGCCATCAAAGCAGGTAATCATGAAGTAATCTATTGTGTTTTCAAAATATAGTCGAAGGTTTCACCTACAAAGTCGAGTCAATTATTGATCATGGGTTCAAGTTTTTGGAGCGGCCTCTTGACAAAAATGGCGAGGGAAGACTTTCCTCCAAGTAGTAGTACCCGGACCCTCGCCTAACAGAAACGCAATCGTGCAGCTTAGTGCCCTTATTAGCCTTGCCATAAAACTGTGTTATACAAGAATTGATGTACTTGCAATACTTCTATGTAGTTCAGATATTTGTCTCAACTATTTTGGGTCCTAAACATGTCCATGTCCCTTGTATTACAGGTTTGGATTTGGATTGTGGACCGTTTCTAGGGATCCACACGATAAATGCTATAAACAGAGGATTAGTGACTGATAATGATGTAAATAACGCATTAACAAACACAATTACTGTACAAATGAGGCTTGGGATGTTCGATGGCCCACCATCAGCCCAGCCATATGGTCATCTTGGTCCAGCAGATGTCTGTACTCCAGCCCATCAAGAACTGGCCCTTGAAGCTGCCAGACAAGGCATTGTATTGCTCAAGAATCATGGCCCAAGTTTACCCCTGTCCCACATTCGACACCGGACCGTTGCTGTTATCGGGCCTAATTCCGATGTTACAGTGACGATGATCGGTAACTATGCAGGTATATTTCTTTAAAACTCCTTTGAGTGGGACCGTTGTACACTATAATAGGAACGACAACGCAGATGCCAATAAAGAGAGATGATGCTCATGACCTGAGTTCAAATCCCGTCAGCATTAAAATCGCTCTTTTGGCTTCCTTTACTCTGAAAATAAATAATAGGAACGACAATGGATCGTGTATTTAATATTCGATATCTCCACTTGATTTGTAGGTGTTGCTTGTGGATACATTACACCCCTACAAGGAATAGGGAACTATGCCAAGACCATTCACCAACAAGGTTGTGCAGATGTGGAATGCAGCGACGATAAACTATTTGGGCCAGCAATCAACGCGGCTAGTCAAGCAGACGCGACCATCATTATAATGGGTCTGGACCAGTCCATTGAAGCAGAGTTCAAGGACAGAACTGGGCTGCTCTTACCGGGTCGGCAACAAGAACTTGTGTCAAAGGTTGCAGCCGCCTCAAGGGGTCCAACCGTTTTGGTGTTGATGAGTGGCGGGCCGATTGATGTGTCGTTTGCTCAGAATGACCCAAAGGTTTCTGCCATCTTGTGGGCTGGATACCCTGGCCAAGCTGGTGGGCAAGCCATAGCTGATGTCCTTTGGGGAACAACTAACCCAGGTAACCGAATCCTACCCGACTCGAATTACCCGATACCACTTAACTCAAACAGTATTTAGTTCAAAAGAGAATCCATTTGGAAAGTTTAAAAGAACCCAATTTCGAACAAAGTACTTCGAAAAAGTGATCTTAAACCGAATGACCTGTCCATAACTACACGATAGGAAACGGAATAACTCCAATCCGTGATGACCCGTTACAAACTCGACTCAAATGATACATTTGTAAGCTATATATTAACAAGTTTTATCTATGAACAGGTGGGAAATTACCAATGACATGGTATCCACAAGAATACCTCAACAATCTCCCAATGACAAATATGGCAATGCGTTCCGGACCAGGCTACCCCGGAAGAACCTACAGATTTTACCAAGGCCCGGTAGTGTACCCCTTTGGACACGGTCTGAGCTACACCCGTTTCACCCACACCATAATAGACGCCCCATTGGAGGTGATGGTCCCCTTGGACGGACGCCGTAAGACCAATTCAAGCGCAATAGGCAAGGCCATCAAGGTCACCCACGCCCGGTGTGGCCAGCTCTCCTTGTCTGTCCAGGTTGATGTCAGGAATGCAGGGTCCAGAGACGGACCCCACACCCTGCTCTTATTCTCTAGACCACCAGCAGGGAAGTGGGCCCCACAGAAACAACTCATTGCGTTCGAGAGAGTCCACGTCCCCGCTGGTGCCCTACAGCGAGTCAGGGTCAATATACACGTCTGTAAGTACCTAAGCGTCGTAGACAAAGCCGGCGTCAGAAGGATTCCTTTGGGTGATCATCATATACATGTTGGTGATGCCACACATTCCATCTCCCTTAAACCCGAAACTTTAGGAGAGATTAAGTCATAATTTTGACACAATTTTTTTTCTAATTTTTATTATCATATCATGTGATTAACAATATGGCACTGCTACTGCTGAAAGAAGTGCAATGCCATATTGCCATGTAAAAGGTTTTATTGGAGCATTCATATATTTAAGAATGCCTTAATTATATAGGAAAGTCATCAATTATGGCTATAGGTACCGAATTATAGGCTTCTTGAAAACATATTATTGGTGGATGTATTCTTTTGAAGCAAGTATGACGGAGTACTCCGTATTATTTATGTACTCCCTATTGTTTTGTAAGATCACAAGTGTGAATGTGTGATCAACAAACCTCGCAGTGTACTTATATATGATGAAGCCAGATTATTACTATTTGGCTTGTTAATTGTTGTACGCTTAAACTCGTATTTTATTCTTTTGAGCCATCTCTTTAAACAACCACGGGTATTCGTCGTCTTAATATTAAAACGGGTTAAATTTTATTGCCCATGGGCATATAGGTCAAATTATTTACTTTTCTCTATACATTTCTTTTTCATTCCATATGTATATATTTGCCTGCATTAAGGTCAAATCGGATATCCCCATCTTTACTAATTTGCCTAAAATAACATGAGACTAGTTTCAAGTCGAATTACAAAATTCTCTATTACTCTATATAGAAAAGAAGGACCGTTCGTCAACGCTGAAGAAGACTTTTTTTACGTAATTTTAAGATTTTAACTCCACACGTTCTTAGGGTGCAAATCATGTCTCACATCGGTAGAATAAAGGTGAAATAAATATTTATAAACCATGTTTATCAATGGGTGGAACTGGGAGGTTTAGAAAAAAGTCCACATTAAACAAATATAAAAAATAAAAATATGCACTACCTCCCTTCTAATTAGGTTGACAGTGCACCCAAGTTTTCCACTAACAACCCTTCTTCCACACCAACACATGACATGTTTTTATTGGGGGGATTTTCTTTAATAATAAAGAAATAGCATGGAGTGTAATTATAAAATACAATTGATTATAATTATAATTTTACAAATCATAAAATTATAAAAATTACATCAATGTCTATAATTTTTCATACTCTACAAATAGAGATCTCACTTGATATAATTTCCTTTTTTCAAAAACTATTTTGTTTTGTTTATTAATCATCTATTATATGTGGGTTAAGTTAGGTGTTGATAAAGGTGAAAAATTATGGATAGGTATAGTAAAGAGGTGGTGAAAAGAAAATACGGAGTAATATTTTATTGTTAGAACCTAGGTGAAAAAAACCATTGATAAACATGGTCATCAAGAGTGGGGGATTAGGTCTAGAAAGAGTTTGAAAGGAAAAAAAATATTAAAAAAATTGAACCTAGGTTTACCTTCCATGCTTTTGGGTTCTTTTCCCACATCTTTCACCCTTTTCTCCACCTTCTTATTTGTCAAATGCTTATTGGTCTTTGTTGTTAAGTAAAATAGTTTTTAAATTTAGGTGGGGTAGGAAAGAGGTGGAGTTAAATAGGTGAAAGGTGGGTATTGATAAAGGTAGTAAAGTTAAGGTAGGTTTAGTAAAATGGGTTGTGAATAAAATATGACTTTTAAATATTATACCATGGTCAAGTAAACTTATTGATAAACATTTAAGTGTTTACAAATATAATAGTATGAGGCCTTTTGGAATGAGTCCAAGAGTCAGTCCGTGAAGGGTTAGCCCAAAGCGGACAATATCGTACTATTATGGACCGTGAACATAGGTACAACAGAGGCCCAACACGAGGTATCAATGCTTCCGCACAACAAGTGATATTGGGCTAGGCACGAGAAGAAGCATCAGGCCCAAGACTTGAAGGGTCACGAGAAGAAGCATCGGGCTCAAGACTTGAAGGGCACCTTACACTATAAGGCGTGGAACTCCTAATAACTCGAGGGATAGCTAATATGTTCGCGAAGGCGACATGGGTCTCACGACGATGAGACAGGCCGTCCAAGAGAAGAGTGTCAGCGACCCGGGGAGGGTGGGCTGAGGCTTAATGCATGGAGACAACAAAAGTGGTCCATGATACGTCCAAAGGCAGCCCGGGGTGGCGCGGTGTGTCTAGAAATTGGGGATGCATGGTGCTGAGAGGTCCTCTATAGAGGTTGTAGAGTCTATTGATCGAATACGAAAGAGGGGGGGGGGGTGAATTGAGTATTAAAACTAGCCCCACTTTTTCGAATTAAATGATATGTAATTAATTATTTGATCTTATGAATTAAAATCAACTAATTAATTAATCAAAGTAAGCGCGAATAACGAAATAACGAAAAGTAAAGAGATAAGAGAGAGGCACACGATTTTTTGAAGTGGTTCAGTTTCACACGTTGAAACCTACGTCCACTATTCTCGATTAATAATTTTTAGTACCTTTCTACGGATTACAAAAATTACCAACCCACTCGTATAATCAACACTATGATTATAACTCAAGGTGAGTATCGCTAAATACTCTATACTATCTTACGCTAATAAAAAAGTACAATATAACTCACACAAATTCCCGTTAAAGAATTGTAAGCTTATAATGATGTACTATTATCCAATAACGTATTTCACTCAAGCGATTGATAATAATTGATGCACGACTCTTTTAAAAACAAACTCTAAAAATAATAAATATTTGCTCAAAGGTTTGCTTTAAAACGATTTTGGAAAATCAACACTAGAAAATAATTGTGCCGTGTGTATGTAGTGTATTTCGTGTGTATGTCGTGTCTAGTCGTGTATATTGCAATTTGCATGTGAAGGAGTATTTATAGTAGAAGAATTATAGTAGATCTAAAACCCTAGTATAATATTTAATAAAGATATTTATCTTACCATAAAATAATATTTGCTTATCTTTTAGAAATATCTTTATCTCAAAATATTATTTGGTTTATCTTATAGAAATATATTTATCTTGATATCTCAAAATATTGTTGTAAAGATATAGTAGAATCCGAGATTAGGTAAACTAAGGAAACAAACCTATGGAGGCCGAATCCTATAGCTCACGAAACCCTAGGAGCACGAATCCCTAGGTGGCACAAACTAGGTTTCACGAAACCCTAGATGGCTCAACCACTAGGTGGGCTAATTAGGTTAACAACAAATTGAGATAGAATATATTAGAAACCCTAGGTAGTATGACAACCCATAAGTTGTATTACTAACCAATAGAATCTCATAAATATATTCTCTATTAAAAATAATTGATAAATATAAAAATAAAACTCTTTCACTTTTGAAAACATTTCAAAACATTTTATTTCCAAAATCATGCATCAATATTTTATCATTCAAAATCATATGCTAAAGCTATAACTTTTGAACATAAAATCTCTCGAATGGAATAGTTACCGAATGACGACCTATACTATCTAATCTTCACAAAGATCTTCAGTATACGGATCATCTCTTCATCTTGATCACAAAGACCCTCCATCTCGAGTCTTGTGTAGATTTATGTAGATCTTGTTTGAAGCGATTTTCCTTAAAGTTATGCCTGGTTAGCTATAACTTCCATGTTCACTTCCAAAGTTATTCCTGAAGTTGTTATAACTTTGTCTCACAGACTTTATCAAAGTTATGTCTAACTTTGATCTTTCTTCTCATAATTGTTGCTAGCTATAATAAGACTAAAGCACACAATTACACGCATATGATATATCAGTAAAACATATTATTACGTAAACACATGTCATTATCAAAACTATGAAATTGGTCCAACAAATTCCCCCTTTTTGATGATGACAAGTCTCATATGATTTCCTCAAGAGTTCTTCTTAACAATGTGACTAAGTATGGTTCCCCCTCAACAAAGCACTCCAAAGTTATAGCAACTTTGATCGCAAGAACAAAACAACTTAGCCAAAGTTATAGCTTGAGAGAATTTAAGAGATAACGAGTCTTGACAAGGAGCAAGCTTAAGCAAAGACTCAAATCATATCATTTCTTCCCCCTCTTGGCATCATTGAAAAGACAAGAACAAAGACATGAAACGACTAGAATAACACATGTCAAAGCAAGAAATAGATATGCAAAATACGCAATATAAGACGATATATATAAAGCAAAATAAAGTGCAAATGTTGATTAAACTACAAACCACAAAATATATTGTTAGTTGCCATTGGGCCGAATGGATTAGTAGTTTAAGAAACAAAACATGCTAAGGTAAGAAGATCAAGGCTTTTTGGGTTGTCGGATGATGTTGGGATTAAGGTAATCGGGTCGGGTGCGGTACTCGAGAGTAGAAAGACGATCAAGGCACGTCGACACATGAGTAGCTTGGGCGGTGAGGCAAACATCGAAGTTTCGAACCTTCAAAGAAAGAGCCTCCGTTGCATCAAATAAAGTGTGCATCCCCTCACGCATTTCCGAACCGCTCTTCACCAATGCACCTCCTTGGCTTACCAAGAAATGCATCCGATCCCTTTGCCTAAACATCTCTTGTCGAATATCGACAACATTTTTCTCTAATTTTGCTAGGCAACCATCAACACCCGTCATCCAAGACCTCAACTCACTACTCACACCCGAACAGACATGATCACGGGTAGAGCTAGTGTTCCCCATAGCCACGATTGTTACATTTTTTTTTTTTTTTTTTCAACAACCGCATCAATTTTCATATCTTGCGCATCAAGGCGCTCCATTACTTTTCCAATAAACACATCCAATTTCGATTCAAGCCCCGAAAAATCAGCCACTCTCGGGTTCATAACAACCGAACCATTTTTTTTTTTCTTCACTAACACCCTCTTGTAACTTTTTTTTTTTTTTTTTTTTATTAATCGACGCCTTTTGTACGTTCAAGCACCGAACCCGACTCGGTTTGGGTTTTGGAGTTTGGGTAATAGTTGGGTGCGTTGTAGTGATGGATTGGTAGACATACAAGGTGTTTGTGTTTTTGTAGGATAGGAAAAGGAATCTTAGGTAATTAATTTTAGGGATATGATAAGGATGAGATTTGGTAAATAAAAAGATATGGTAAGGTATTTTTATTGTGGAGATTTTCGGCTAAAGTAAAATACATGGATACAATTTGGCTCAATTTTGGAAAGTGAATAGGATAGGTTTTTGGCAAATATGTGGTTCATAATTCAATTTCCATAAAACACTTAATATGCAGGATACTCACGTAAAATATATTATATTAAACACAAATATACTAGCAATGAAATATGCGGACACAGTCATATAATCTCGTCTTAATCTAGCCAGTCACGCAGGTTCACAAAATAAATAAGATGAATTTAATTGCTACCGATTAAACCAATTTCCAACCGCAAAATCTCAAAACGTCTTCTCGCTAACGCCTTTGTTAAAATGTCAGCCCATTGAACATCAGTACTACAAAATTCGAGTTTAATGTTGCCCTTTTCTACATGGTCACGCAAAAAATGATGTCTAATGTCTATATGCTTAGTACGAGAATGCTGAGCTGGGTTCTTAGAAATAACAATAGCACTCGTATTATCACAAAAAAACAGGCATACAACCAACATTAACACCGTAATCACATAGTTGTTGCTTTAACCAAAGTAGTTGAGAACATACCAGTCCTGCAGCGATATATTCGGCTTCTGCAGTGGATAACGCAACCGAATTTTGCTTCTTTGAGCCCCAAGTTATTATGCAAGGTCCAACAAAAGTAGCGAATCCAGAGGTACTTTTTCTATCTAACGAACATCCCGCATAATCTGCGTCTGAATATCCTACTAGATTGAAATTACACTCAAGTGGATACCACAAATATAAATTAGATGTACCAATTAAATATCTCAAGATACGTTTAACTGCAATCATATGTGATTCCTTAGGGCATGATTGAAATCTAGCACAGACACATACGCTGAACATAATGTCAGGTCTACTTGCAGTCAAATATAATAAAGAACCAATCATACCTCGATATGTAGTCTCATCTACGGACTTACCAGTTTCGTCTAAGGTCAACTTTTTGTCAGTTACCATAGGTGTGTCCATTGGATGAGCGTTTTCCATACCAAATTTTCTGATTAGCTCCTTGACATATTTTTGTTGGTGAATCTTTATCCCTTCTTTGGTTTGTTGAATTTGCAATCCTAGGAAGAATTTTAATTCTCCCATCATGCTCATTTCAAATTCTGAGGTCATAAGATCTGAAAAATACTTGCACAATTTATTGTTAGTAGAACCAAAAATAATATCGTCTACATAAATTTGAGCAACAAGTAAATCAGAACCCTCGGATTTTAGAAATAGGGTTTTGTCGACAGATCCTCTTTTAAAATTGTTTTGTAATAAAAATTTTGACAATCTGTCGTACCAAGCCCTAGGCGCTTGTTTCAAACCATATAAAGCTTTATCGAGTTTAAAAACATGGTTTTGAAATTTGCTATTCAAAAATCCAGGAGGTTGTTCAACAAAAACCTCTTCTTCCAAATAACCGTTAAGAAATGCAGTCTTAACGTCCATTTGGAATAATTTCATTCCTTTGTGAGCTGCGAAGGCGATGAGCAAGCGAATAGCTTCAAGTCTTGCTACTGGAGCGAATGTCTCGTCATAATCAATCCCTTCTTGTTGATTATAACCTTGAACGACCAATCGAGCCTTGTTACGAACTATAACTCCTGAATCATCCAATTTATTTCTGAATACCCATCGAGTACCAATCACAGTTCGATTAGGAGGTCGAGGCACAAGGTGCCATACTTTATTGCGTTCGAACTGTTGAAGCTCTTCTTGCATAGCCACAATCCAGTCGGATTCTGTGAGAGCTTCTTTGATGTTGGTAGGCTCTATGGTAGACAGAAAAGAATAGAATGAACAAAAGTTATTTAAAGTTCGCCTTGTTTGAACTCCTTTATTCAAACTTCCTAGGATACTATCCATAGGATGAGAACTCATATATTTCCATTTCTTAGAGTTCCCAGGCTCATCATCATCTGACGAACTATCACTTTCCTCAAATGATTCAGAATCAAGATTGGTTTCCCCTGAGTTGGACTCTGGGGTTATAGCTGAAGTTGGTACAACTTCAGTTACACCATCTTGGTTCTGGTTCAAAGTTATAGCATCATCAGTTATAACTTCAGTTTCCTTTTCCTTGTTTTGAGAAGAGACATTCGTATCATCAACAATTGTCTCAGTTCTCTGTTCAAGGTAATTTGCGGATTTATCAAGTTCATCATTGATTCCTTCAATAACTTCTTCATTAATTTCTGGCACGTCATCTCTGGAGAGGCGAAAGTCTGGATCATTCATGTCCTCTTCTTCATTCTGTTCAACTTGTTCAAGCACACTATCTTCATCAAATACAACATGAACACTTTCTTCTATGCACAAGGTTCTTTTGTTAAAAACTTTAAAAGCTTTACTATGATTAGAATAGCCAACAAACACAGCTTCGTCACTTCGTGGATCAAATTTGCTCAAATTACTTTTTCCATTATTATGGACAAAACATTTACTCCCGAAGCAACGAAGGTGAGCTATATTGGGTTTTCTCCCTCTTAAAAGTTCATAGGGAGTCTTTTTGAGAATTGGTCTAATCATAGCTCTATTGTGCACATAGCATGCAGTACTTATGGCTTCTGCCCAAAAGCTCTTAGGAAGGCCACTACACAAAAGCATAGTGCGGGCCATGTCCTCTAATGTTCTATTCATACGTTCCACGACACCATTTTGTTGTGGGGTTCGTGGTGCAGAAAAGTTATGTCCTACACCATTCTCCCTACAATATTCTATAAAAGCTTGATTATCAAATTCGGTGCCATGATCCGTACGAATGGAAACTAACTTTTTATCATACTTGTTTTGGGCGAGCTTCATTAGTACTACAAACTCATCGAAAGTTTCATCTTTAGTAAATAGAAAGATAGGCCATACATACCTGGAGTAGTCGTCGACTAGGACGAATACGTACCTTGATCCACCGCGGCTTCTAACTTTCATAGGTCCACATAGATCCATGTGTACCAACTCAAGTGGACGCTCTGTACTTACTACTCTTTTCGGTTTGAATGAAGATCTAACTTGTTTGCAACGGGCACATGAGTCACACATCTTTTCTTGCTCGAATTTTATTGAGGGTAGACCCTCAACTAAATCCCAAGTCTTAAGTTTCTTTAAAATCGTTGGACTGATGTGTGCAAACCTCTTGTGCCACAAGCATGAATCATCCACAGTGACTTTCATGCACGTAAAGGAACTTGTAGTGACTTTGTTTAAATCAATCATATACACGTTCCGTTTACGTAAGCCTTCTAAGATAACGTTACTAGTACCTTCCACTATGATACGACAAACATTTGAATGAAAAACGACTTTGTTGCCTTTGTCACATAGTTGAGAGATACTTAGCAAGTTATGCTTAAGGCCATCTACCAGATATACGTTATTTATAGCATGTGAAGAAGATATACCAATTTTACCTACACCGATTATGTTGCCCTTCTTATTATCTCCAAAGGTGACCTTGCCACCATTGAAGGGTTCTAGTGAAAGAAATAGATTCTTGTTTCCAGTCATGTGTCTCGAACATCCACTGTCGAGATACCATAGATTATTTTCTTTCACTATTACCTGCAAGAGAATCAAATACAGCCTTTAGGTACCCACGCTAAGTTGGGTCCTTTATGGTTAGTGACTCTATATATTTGATCCTTCCTAACCCATACCTGTTTGACAATTCTTTTCTTCTTAGGATAGGGTTTGCTAGGTTTATTATATTTATTGTTGTTACGACGCACATTAGGTTTAAACGACTGCTTCTGATTCACATAAGGTTTAGATTTTGAAGGAACAGATGTGTAATCGAAAGCCATGTCATAAAACCACCTGAACTCATTGTTTCTAATCTCATCACGTTGAGATTCAGGTTCAGACTCATTAACACTAGACACGTCATGCTCTTTCACAAAATCAGTTTGATTTTTGTTGTCGTTGACATATTTGACACAATTATCTTTAACATGACCGTTGTGACCACAATAATTGCAAATCAGATATTCTGAAATATTGACGTACTTCCTTCTTCTGAAATCACGGTCAGAAGGAGTGGATTTGCATTTATCATGGTCTCTACGACTATAGCATTCATGACCTAGACCCATCTTCATGTTGTTGTTAGACTGTTCGGTAAGGAAGTCTAAGACCTTTTGACTTCCTTCCCACTTATCATGAACTTTTCGTGCATGTAGGAGCAATTCCTTCAAAGACTGAATTTCTTTTCCACACGACGAATGATCTACATTCGAGTCTTTGGAGGGATTGTTCTTTTTGAAATTTTCACGAAAATCATTGAAACGTTTGTTCAAGATAAGTTTCTCCTCATTATGTTGACTTTTGGCTTGGGAGAATTCAGCCTTTAATTCTTTCAATTGCTGAGAAAGAAAAGAGTTTACTTTCTCGTGATCAAGAATAACAACTTCCTTTGCCTTAGCTTGAGATTGTAAAAGCTCATTGACTTTCTTCAATTCTAAAGTTATAGCTTCATTAGCTATAACTTTGGCTTGAAGATGTTTAATGTTGAGCTTCAACTCTGAGATTATAGCTTCATTAGCTATAACTTTAGACTCAAGAGCTTCTTTCTCAACATTTGTCTTGTCTGAAGTTATAGCTGAAGTTGCCATACCTTTAGACTTGAGCTTTTTAGCTTTGGCCTTTAGAAGTTGGTTTTCCTCAGCAATATCAAGAATTTGTTCTTTAAGATCTTTCAATTCTAGACTCTGCTCATGACAATGATCTAAGGCTTCTTCAAAATACTTAATTAAAGACTTCTTAGATAAATTCTTAACTTGCTTTTTCAGTTCAAGATGACTAACCGCTTCATCATCTTCTGAATCTGGTTCTGAATCTGAGTTGCCAACAAGACACATCTCGGATTCGCTTTCATTGTCACTGTCAGAAATTAGGTCAAGACTGACGTTGCTTAGACACAAGTTGGCGACTTCCTCTTCTTCTGATTCGTCATCCTCTGTGTCGAGATCTCCCCGGCAATAAGCCATCATTACTTGCTTGAATTCCTTCTTGGTTTTGTCTCGTTGATTTTTGTCTTTGATTTTCTTCCATGTGGGGCAATCTTTGATCATGTGATCATTATCCCCACATTTGAAGCAACCACGACTTGAAAGAGACCCTTTTTGACTCAATTGGCTTTTTGTAAGATTTGTTAGTGTTATTGTTAAACGTTTTCCCTTGTGGTTTATTAAAGAATTTTTTCTTAAAACGTCTAGCAAATAACACTGTTTCATCTTCAAGATCCGAATCTTGTCTTTCCCTAGATTCGGCTTGTAAAGCCACTTTCTTGCTATTACTATCATTTGCCTCATCTTCATCAAGAGTAATCTCGTGAGCCATTAGGGTTCCAAGTAGCTCTTGATAAGATAGGTTAGATAGATCTTTACATTCCTCAATTACCGTCACCTTAGGTCTCCATCGTTTAGATAGACTTCTAAGGATCTCCCTGGCAATTTCCTCGGAGTCAAAAGTTTTTCCAAGATTTTTTAATTCATTAATGATACTGGAGAAGCGAGTAGACATGCTGTCAAGCGATTCATTTTGTTCCATGGAGAACAATTCGTATTTTCGCATAAGTAGAGCTATGCGTTGCTTTTTGACAACAGTTGTCCCCTCATAAGCTAACTCAAGACCATGCCATATTTCCTTGGCAGTAGAACTAGATGAGAAACGATCAAATTCAGTATGGGTCATGCCGTTTTGCAACAGACTAATAGCCTTTGAATTTTTCTCAGCTTTCTTATAATCTGCCTCAACATAGTCCTCTTCTTTCTTTTCGATGGAAGTGCCAGTAGCCGTTCCAAGCATGATCTTATTAGGACCATTCTTAATGATTAGCCAACACTCCCAATCGTTACCCTTTATGAAATGGGTCATCATATTTTTCCATAGACTGTAGTTCTTCCCATCGAATACGGGACACTTCAGATGTTTGGAATCCATTTAAAATAAAATTAAATGCAGCGAAAAATAAATAAAAATAAAAAGATAAATGGATCAGACTCCTTGCTGTAAGGCAATCAAGAACACGAGGCTCTGATACCAATTGTAGAGTCTATTGATCGAATAAGAAAGAGGGGGGGTGAATTGAGTATTAAAAACTAGCCCCACTTTTTCGATTTATATTATATGTAATTAATTATTTGATCTTATGAATTAAAATCAACTAATTAATTAATCAAAGTAAGCGCGAATAACTGAATAACGAAAAGTAAAGAGATAAGAGAGAGGCACACAATTTTTGAAGTGGTTCAGTTTCACACGTTGAAACCAACGTCCACTATTCTCGATTAATAATTTTTAGTACCTTTCTACGGATTACAAAAATTACCAACCCACTCGTATAATCAACACTATGATTATAACTCAAGGTGAGTATCGCTAAATACTCTATCCTATCTTACGCTAATAAGAAAGTACAATATAACTCACACAGATTCCCGTTAAAGAATTGTAAGCTTATAATGATGTACTATTATCCAATAACGTATTTCACTCAAGCGATTGATAATAATTGATGCACGACTCTTTTAAAAACAAACTCTAAAAAATAATAAATATTTGCTCAAAGGTTTGCTTTAAAACGATTTTGGAAAATCAACACAAGTAAAATAATAGCCGTGTAAAATATGTGTATTTCGTGTATTTTACAAATTGTATGTGAATGAGTATTTATAGTAGTAGAATCATAGTAGATCTAAAACCCTAGTATAATATTTAATAAAGATACTTATCTTATCATAAAATAATATTTGCTTATCTTTTAGAAATATCTTTATCTCAAAATATTATTAGGTTTATCTTATAGAAATATATTTATCTTAATTCTCAAAATATTGTTGTAAAGATATAGTAGAATCCTAGATTAGGTAAACTAAGGAAACAACCTATGGAGGCCGAATCCTAGCTCACGAAACCCTAGGAGCACGAATCCCTAGGTGGCACAAACTAGGTTTTCACGAAACCCTAGATGGCTCAACCACTAGGTGGGCTAATAAGGTTAACAACAAATTGAGATAAAATATATTAGAAACCCTAGGTAGCATGACAACCCATAAGTTGTATTACTAACCAATAGAATCTCATAAATATATTCTCTATTAAAATAATTAATAAATATAAAAATACTCTTTCACTTTTGAAAACATTTCAAAAAAATTTATTTCCAAAATCATGCATCAATATTTTATCATCCAAAGTCATAGACTAAAGCTATAACTTTTGAACATAAAATCTCTCGAATGGAATAGCTACCGAATGACGACCTATATTATCTAATCTTCACAAAGATCTTCAGTATACGGATCATCTCTCCATCTTGATCACAAAGACCCTCCATCTCGAGTCTTGTGTAGTTTTATGTAGATCTTGTTTGAAGCGATTTTCTTTAAAGTTATGACTGATTAGCTATAACTTTCATGTTCACTTCCAAAGTTATTCCTGAAGTTGTTATAACTTTGTCTCACAGACTTTATCAAAGTTATGCCTAACTTTGATCTTTCTTCTCATAATTGTTGCTAGCTATAATAAGACTAAAGCACATAATTACACGCATATGATATATCGAGTAAAACATATTATTACGTAAACGCATGTCATTATCAAAACTACGAAATTGGTCCAACAACTATGATTATAACTCAAGGTGAGTATCGCTAAATACTCTATACTATCTTACGCTAATAAGAAAGTACAATATAACTCACACAAATTCCCGTTAAAGAATTGTAAGCTTATAATGATGATACTATTTCCAATATGTTATTTCACTAGCGATTGATAATAATTGATGTCCACAACGCCTTTTTAAAAACAAACTCTAAAAATACTAAATATTTGCTCAAAGGTTTGCTTTAAACGATTTGTGGAAAATCAACACACGTAAAAATAAATACCTGTACAGGATGTGTATTTTCGTGTGTTTTCCAATTTGGGGTAATTGAATGAGTATTTATAGTAAGTAGAATCATAAGTAGATCTAAAACCCTAGTATAATATTTAATAAAGATACTTATCTTATCATAAAATAATATTTGCTTATCTTTTAGAAATATCTTTATCTCAAAATATTAGTTGGTTTATCTTATAGAAATATATTTATCTTTATATCTCAAAATATTGTTGTAAAGATATAGTAGAATCCTAGATTAGGTAAACAAGGAAAACAACCTATGGAGGCCGAAATTACTAGCTCACGAAACCCTAGGAGGCACACATCCCTAGGTGGCACAAACACTAGGTTTCACGAAAGCCTAGGTGGCTCAAACACTAGGTGGGCTAATTAGGTTAACAACAAATTGAGATAGAATATATTAGAAACCCTAGGTAGCATGACAACCCATAAGTTGTATTACTAACCAATATAATCTCATAAATATATTCTCTATTAAAATAATTGATAAATATAAAAATACTCTTTCACTTTTGAAAACATTTCAAAACATTTTATTTCCAAAATCATGCATCAATATTTTATCATCCAACGTCATAGACTAAAGCTATAACTTTTGAACATAAAATCTCTCGAATGGAATAGCTACCGAATGACGACCTATACTATCTAATCTTCACAAAGATCTTCAGTATACGGATCATCTCTCCATCTTGATCACAAAGACCCTCCATCTCGAGTCTTGTGTAGTTTTATGTAGATCTTGTTTGAAGCGATTTTCTTTAAAGTTATGCCTGATTAGCTATAACTTTCATGTTCACTTCCAAAGTTATTCCTGAAGTTGTTATAACTTTATCTCACAGACTTTATCAAAGTTATGCCTAACTTTGATCTTTCTTCTCATAATTGTTGCTAGCTATAATAAGACTAAAGCACATAATTACACGCATATGATATATCGAGTAAAACATATTATTACGTAAACGCATGTCATTATCAAAACTATGAAATTGGTCCAACAACTATGATTATAACTCAAGGTGAGTATCGCTAAATACTCTATACTATCTTACGCTAATAAGAAAGTACAATATAACTCACACAAATTCCCGTGAAAGAATTGTAAGCTTATAATGATGTACTATTATCCAATAACGTATTTCACTCAAGCGATTGATAATAATTGATGCACAACTCTTTTAAAAACAAACTCTAAAAATAATAAATATTTGCTCAAAGGTTTGCTTTTAAAACGATTTTGGAAAATCAACACAAGTAAAATAAATAGCCGTGTAAAGTATGTGTATTTCGTGTGTTTTACAATTTGTATGTGAATGAGTATTTATAGTAGTAGAATCATAGTAGATCTAAAACCCTAGTATAATATTTAATAAAGATACTTATCTTATCATAAAATAATATTTGCTTATCTTTTAGAAATATCTTTATCTCAAAATATTATTTTGTTTATCTTATAGAAATATATTTATCTTAATATCTCAAAATATTGTTGTAAAGATATAGTAGAATCCTAGATTAGGTAAACAAGGAAAACAACCTATGGAGGCCGAAATCCCTAGCTCACGAAACCCTAGGAGGCACGCATCCCTAGGTGGCACAAAACTAGGTTTTCACGAAACCCTAGATGGCTCAAACACTAGGTGGGCTAATTAGGTAACAACAAATTGAGATAGACTATATTAGAAACCCTAGGTAGCATGACAACCCATAAGTTGTATTACTAACCAATAGAATCTCATAAATATATTCTCTATTAAAATAATTAATAAATATAAAAAATACTCTTTCACTTTTGAAAACATTTCAAAACATTTTATTTCCAAAATCATGCATCAATATTTTATCATCCAAAGTCATAGACTAAAGCTATAACTTTTGAACATAAAATCTCTCGAATGAAATAGTTACCGAATGACGACCTATACTATCTAATCTTCACAAAGATCTTCAGTATACGGATCATCTCTTCATATTGATCACAAAGACCCTCCATCTCGAGTCTTGTGTAGTTTGATGTAGATCTTGTTTGAAGCGATTTTCCTTAAAGTTATGCCTGGTTAGCTATAACTTCCAAGTTCACTTCCAAAGTTATTCCTGAAGTTGTTATAACTTTGTCTCACAGACTTTATCAAGGTTATGCCTAACTTTGATCTTTCTTCTTATAATTGTTGCTAGCTATAATAAGACTAAAGCACACAATTACACGCATATGATATATCGAGTAAAACATATTATTACGTAAACACATGTCATTATCAAAACTCATGAATTGGTCCAACAAATTCCCCCTTTTTGATGATGACAAGTCTCATATGATTTCCTCTTAACAAAGTGACTAAGTATAGTTCCCCCTCAACAAAGCACTCCAAAGTTATAGCAACTTTGATCGCAAGAACAAAACATCTTAGCCAAAGTTATAGCTAGAGAGAATTTAAGAGATAACGAGTCTTGACAAGGAACAAGCTTAAGCAAAGACTCAAATCATATCATTTCTTCCCCCTCTTGGCATCATTGAAAAGACAAGAACAAAGACATGAAACGACTAGAATAACACATGTCAAGGCAAGAAATAGATATGCAAAATACGCAATATAACACGATATATATCAAGCAAAATAAAGTGCAAAATGTTAATTAAAACTACAAACCACAAAAGAAAGTTTAGTGCCATTTGGGCCGAATAGACAATGTCAAAATAAGCCAAATGGGCCGAATAGGATTAGTAGTTTAAGAGATAAAACAACCAAGGATAGAAAAAATCAAGGCATTTTGGGTTGACGGATTTTGTTAGGATCGACATAACCGGGCCTAGTGCGGTACTCGAGAGTGGAGAGACGGTCAAGACAATTAGACACATGTGTAGCTTGAGCGGTGAGGCAAACATCAAAGTTCCGAACTTTCAACGAAAGAGCCTCCGTCGCATCGTATATAGTACGCATTCCCTCACGCATCTCCGTCCCACTCTTAACCAACGACCCGCCTTGGCTCACCAAGAATGTCATCCTATCCCGTTGCCTATACGCCTCTTGCTTACAATCGATAATATTACGTTCCAACTTAGCAAGGCGATCATCTACACCATCCATCCATGTCCTCATCTCATGACTCACACCCGACCCACCTTGGTCACGGGTTGAGCCCAAGGATCCCACGGCCACGGCTTGAACAACCGTGTCCAAAACCGTCTCAATTTTCTTATCCTGCGCATCCAAGCGCTCCATAATACTACCAATGAACATATCCAATTTGGATTCAATCACAGAAAAATCAGCCCCACCCGAAGACAATCCAACCGAACCTCCTTTGACCAAAAACAGCAATTCCGGACCATTAGCATCTAACTTCATAAACTTCAAGAACGTATCACACATTTCATCTTTTACCGCGACCCCATAATTTTCCATATTAACAACTCCCTTTGACTCAAAGAGCCGTGACAACCACATACCATACGGCAAGTCAAGAGTAGAGTAAAATTTGTCTTCGGTTACCGAGAAAGCGGTTTGTGAAATACGATTAAAAACAAGAGAAGGTAAATTAACCCGGTTTCCTTCCAACCAATGCTTAACGACCAACATCTCATAACATGCAATTTTATCCCGTCCTCCCCGACGCGGAATCACAGTATTCCATAAAAAGTTTAACAAAAATTTCAGTTTCGGAGAAACACTACCCGCCAACACGCAACTCGACACTGTTGCCCCAACATCAAAATACTGCTTAACTTCCAACTTTGCCATGTCCGACAGTTCCTCCCATGACGTACTCGGATTGATTTTGATTCCATCATCAGGAACCGAAAACAGAGTACAAAAGTCCGTCACGGAAAGCGAAACTGCACGGCCATTTATGACGGCATGCAACACTCCATTGTCTAAAGAAACAGAGGAAAAGAACTGAATTACCTCAATCGGATACACCGGACCCGAAAACTGAGCCACCGTTTCCCATTCTTGGAAATTTAGAAAATCAGAAAAGAATCCCAAAGCCCTATACTTGTCACACCAAGCCTTAGGATAATACCGACCACCGTGTATTCCATATTGAGCAACCCGATTCACAAGTCTTCTTTCGTCTTTTGTAAGACGGAGTTTATCAATTCCCAAAGATGTTTCTTGCGGTGAAAAATCACGAAGAGTTACCCGTGTGGTCTCCTCGAAAACCGCGTCCAAGGTTTCGGTTGTGGCTTCTTCTTGGAGTCTTCCTTTCCCTTTGTTTAACCGTCTTCTCTTAGTACCCTCGAGACCCGCACCCGACTCGGTTTGGCTTGGGTTGGGTGATTGTTGTGTGGGAGGAGAAGAGGTATTTTTAGGCATGCTTGGCTTGGGAGTTTTAGGATTTGGGTTTTTGGCAATTTTTGATCTAGTGGAAGCCATTGTTGAAGGTTGAAGGTTTGGGTATTGTGTGTTGTTGTGGGTGCCGTGAAGTGGTAGAGGAAGAGTAAAAAAATTGGGTGAGAATTAATGTGGTAAAAGTAATAGGTGGAAGAGTAATTATGATTGTGTAAGATGTAGGGTAGCTTTTGTACTTAGGCACATGGGTGTGCCGTCCAAAATTGATGTCTTTCCCCTTTTTTTTTTTTTTTATTTGAATTTGGGTAGGAAAAGAATCTTGGGTGGTTATTTTTGTTTGGATATGATAAGGATAGAATTTGGTAAATAAAAAGATATGGTAAGGTGATTTTTGGTTAGGAAATTCGGCTATCATAATATTCATGAGTAGAATTTTGGTTCGATTAGGAAAGGAATACGATAGGTTTTTGGCAAAAATTGTGGTTCATAATCCAATTTCCATAAAACACTAAATATGCAAGATACTCACGTAAAATATATTATATTAAACACAAATATACTAGCAATGAAATATGCGGACACAGTCATATAATCTCATCTTTTCTAGCCAGTCACGCAGGTTCACAAAATAAATAAGATGAATTTAATTGCTACTGATTAAACCAATTTCCAACCGCAAAATCTCAAAACGTCTTCTTGCTAACGCCTTTGTTAAAATGTCAGCCCATTGAACATCAGTACTACAAAATTCGAGTTTAATGTTGCCCTTTTCTACATGGTCACGCAAAAAATGATGTCTAATGTCTATATGCTTAGTACGAGAATGCTGAGCTGGGTTCTTAGAAATAACAATAGCACTCGTATTATCACAGAAAACAGGCATACAACCAACATTAACACCATAATCACATAGTTGTTGCTTTAACCAAAGTAGTTGGGAACATACCAGTCCTGCAGCTATATATTCGGCTTCTGCAGTAGATAACGCAACCGAATTTTGCTTCTTTGAGCCCCACGTTATTATGCAAGGTCCAACAAAAGTAGCGAATCCAGAGGTACTTTTCCTATCTAACGAACATCCCGCATAATCTGCGTCTGAATATCCTACTAGATCGAAATTACACTCAAGTGGATACCACAAAAATAAATTAGATGTACCAATTAAATATCTCAAGATACGTTTAACTGCAATCATATGTGATTCCTTAGGACATGATTGAAATCTAGCGCAGACACATACGCTGAACATAATGTCAGGTCTACTTGCAGTTAAATATAATAAAGAACCAATCATACCTCGATATGTAGTCTCATCTACGGACTTACCATTTTCGTCTAAGGTCAACTTTTTGTCAGTTACCATAGGCGTGTCCATTGGATGAGCATTCTCCATACCAAATTTCCTGATTAGCTCCTTGACATATTTTTGTTGGTGAATCTTTATCCCTTCTTTGGTTTGTTGAATTTGCATCCTAGGAAGAATTTCAATTCTCCCATCATGCTCATTTCAAATTCTGAGGTCATAAGATCTGAAAAATACTTGCACAATTTATTGTTAGTAGAACCAAAAATAATATCGTCTACATAAATTTGAGTAACAAGTAAATCAGAACCCTCGGATTTTAGAAATAGGGTTTTGTCGACAGATCCTCTTTTAAAATTGTTTTGTAATAAAAACTTTGACAATCTGTCGTACCAAGCCCTAGGCGCTTGTTTCAAACCATATAAAGCTTTATCGAGTTTAAAAACATGGTTTTGAAACTTGCTATTCAAAAATCCAGGAGGTTGTTCAACAAAAACCTCTTCTTCCAAATAACCGTTAAGAAATGCAGTCTTAACGTCCATTTGGAATAATTTCATTCCTTTATGAGCTGCGAAGGCGATGAGCAAGCG
The DNA here is from genome assembly GCA_022085475.1 of Heliosperma pusillum. NCBI lineage: Eukaryota > Viridiplantae > Streptophyta > Magnoliopsida > Caryophyllales > Caryophyllaceae > Heliosperma > Heliosperma pusillum. Next base: position 29,023 of record JAIUZE010000127.1, read on the forward strand.
AATAGCTTCAAGTCTTGCTACTGGAGCGAATGTCTCGTCATAATCAATCCCTTCTTGTTGATTATAACCTTGAACGACCAATCGAGCCTTGTTACGAACTATAACTCCTGAATCATCCAATTTATTTCTAAATACCCATCGAGTACCAATCACAGTTCGATTAGAAGGTCGTGGCACAAGGTGCCATACTTTATTGCGTTCGAACTGTTGAAGCTCCTCTTGCATAGCCACAATCCAGTCGGATTCTGCAAGAGCTTCCTTGATGTTGGTAGGCTCTATGGTAGACAGAAATGAATAGAATGAGCAAAAGTTATTTAAAGTTCGCCTAGTTTGAACTCCTTTAGTCAAACTTCCTAGGATACTATCCATAGGATGAGAACTCTTATATTTCCATTTCTTAGAGTTCCTAGGCTCATCATCATCTGATGAACTATATTTTCCTCAAATGATTCAGAATCAAGATTGGTTCCCCCTGAGTTGGACTCTGGGGTTATAGCTGAAGTTGGTACAACTTCAGTTACACCATCTTGGTTCTGGTTCAAAGTTATAGCATCATCAGCTATAACTTCAGTTTCCTTTTCCTTGTTTTGAGAAGAGACATTCGTATCATCAACAATTGTCTCAGTTCTCTGTTCAAGGTCATTTGCGGATTTATCAAGTTCATCATTGATTCCTTCAATAACTTCTTCATTATTTTCTGGCACGTCATCTCTGGAGAGGCGAAAGTCTGGATCATTCATGTCTTCTTCTTCATTCTGTTCAACTTGTTCAGGCACATTATCTTCATCAAATACAACATGAACACTTTCTTCTATGCACAACGTTCTTTTGTTAAAAACTTTAAAAGCTTTACTATGATTAGAATAGCCAACAAACACAGCTTCGTCACTTCGTGGATCAAATTTGCTCAAATTACTTTTTCCATTATTATGGACAAAACACTTACTCCCGAAGCAACGAAGGTGAGCTATATTGGGTTTTCTCCCTCTTAAAAGTTCGTAGGGAGTCTTTTTGAGAATTGGTCTAATCATAGCTCTATTGTGCACATAGCATGCAGTACTAATGGCTTCGGCCCAAAAGTTCTTAGGAAGGCCACTACCCAAAAGCATAGTGCGGGCCATGTCCTCTAATGTTCTATTCATACGTTCCACGACACCGTTTTGTTGTGGGTTCGTGGTGCAGAAAATTTATGTCCTACACCATTCTCCCTACAATATTCTATAAAAGCTTGATTATCAAATTCGGTGCCATGATCCGTACGAATGGAAACTAACTTTTTATCATACTTGTTTTGGGCGAGCTTCATTAGTACTACAAACTCATCGAAAGTTTCATCTTTAGTAAAGAGAAAGATAGGCCATACATACCTGGAGTAGTCGTCGACTAGGACGAATACGTACCTTGATCCACCGCGGCTTCTAACTTTCATAGGTCCACATAAATCCATGTGTACCAACTCAAGTGGACGCTTTGTACTTACTACTCGTTTCGGTTTGAATGGAGATCTAACTTGTTTACAACGGGCACATGAGTCACACATCTTTTCTTGTTCGAATTTGCTTGAGGGTAAACCCTCAACTAAATCCCAAGACTTAAGTTTCTTTAAAATCGTTGGACTGATGTGTGCAAACCTCTTGTGCCACAAGCATGAATCATCCACAGTGACTTTCATGCACGTAAAGGAACTTGTAGTGACTTTGTTGAAATCAATCATATACACGTTCCGTTTACGTAGACCTTCTAAGATAACATTGCTAGTTCCTTCAACTATGATACGACAAACATTTGAATGAAAAACGACTTTGTTGCCTTTGTCACATAGTTGAGAGATACTTAGCAAGTTATGCTTAAGGCCATCTACCAGATATACGTTATTGATAGCATGAGAAGAAGATATAACAATCTTACCTACGCCGATTATGTTACCCTTCTTGTTGTCTCCAAAGGTGACCTTGCCACCATTGAAGGGTTCTAGTGAAAGAAAGAGATTCTTGTTTCCAGTCATGTGCCTCGAACATCCACTGTCGAGATACCAAAGATTGTTTTCTTTCACTATTATCTGCAAGAGAATCAAATACAGCTTTTAGGTACCCACGCTAAGTTGGGTCCTTTGTGGTTAGTGACTCTATGTATTTGATCCTTCCTAACCCATATCTGTTTGACAATTCTTTTCTTCTTAGGATAGGGTTTGCTAGGTTTATTATATGTTTGTTATTGTTGCGACGCACATTAGGTTTAATGACTGCTTCTGATTCACATAGGTTTAGATTTTGAAGGTACAGATGTGTAATCGAAAGCTATGTCATAAAACCATCTAAACTCATTATTTCTAACCTCATCACGTTGAGGTTCAGATTCGGACTCACTAGACACGTCATGCTCTTTCACAAAATCATTTTGATTTTTGTTGTCGTTAACATATTTAACACAATTATCTTTAACATGACCGTTGTGACCACAATAATTGCAAATCAGATATTCTGAAAGATTGACATACTTCCTTCTTCTAAAATCACGGTCAGAAGGAGTGGATTTGCACTTATCATGGTCTCTACGACTATAGCATTCATGACCAAGGCCCTTTTTCATGTTATTGTTAGACTGTTCGGTAAGGAAGTCCAAGACCTTTTGACTTCCTTCCCACTTATCATGAACTTTTCGTGCATGTAGGAGCAATTCCTTCAAAGACTGAATTTCTTTTTCACACGACGAATGATCTACATTCGAGTCTTTGGAGGGATTGTTCTTTTTGAAATTTTCACGAAAATCATTGAAACGTTTGTTCAAGATAAGTTTCTCCTCATTATGTTTACTTTTGGCTTGGGAGAATTCAGCCTTCAAATCTTTCAATTGCTGAGAAAGAAAAGAGTTTACTTTCTCGTGATCAAGGATAACAACTTCCTTTGCCTTAGCTTCAGATTGTAAATGCTCATTGACTTTCTTCAATTCTAAAGTTATAGCATCATTGGCTACAACTTTGGCTTGAAGATGCTTAATGTTGAGTTTTAACTCTGAGATTATAGCTTCATTAGCTATAACTTTAGACTCAAGAGTTTCTTTCTCAACATTTGTCTTGTCTGAAGTTATAGCTGAAGTTGCCATAACTTTAGACTTGAGCTTTTTAGCTTTGGCCTTTAGAAGTTGGTTTTCCTCAGCAATATCAAGAATTTGTTCTTTAAGATCTTTTAATTCAAGACTCTGTTCATGACAATGATCTAAAGCTTCTTCAAAATACTTAATTAAAGACTTCTTAGATAAATTCTTAACTTGCTTTTTAAGTTCAAGATGACTAACCTCTTCGTCATCTTCTGAATCTGGTTCTGAATCTGAGTTGCCAACAAGACACATCTCGGATTCGCTTTCATTGTCACTGTCAGAAATTAGGTCAAGACTGACGTTGCTTAGACACAAGTTGGCGACTTCCTCTTCTTCTGATTCGTCATCCTCTGTGTCGAGATCTCCCCAGCAATAAGCCATCATTACTTGCTTGAATTCCTTCTTGGTTTTGTCTCGTTGATTTTTGTCTTTGATTTTCTTCCATGTGGGGCAATCTTTGATCATGTGATCATTATCCCCACATTTGAAGCAACCACGACTTGAAAGAGACCCTTTTGACTCAATTGGCTTTTTGTAAGATTTGTTAGTGTTATTGTTAAACGTTTTACCTTGTGGTTTATTAAAGAATTTTTTCTTAAAACGTCTAGCAAACAATACTGTTTCATCTTCTAGATCCGAATCCAGTCTTTCACTAGATTCGGCCTGTAAGGCCACCTTCTTGCTATTACTATCATTTGCCTCATCTTCATCAAGAGTGATTTCGTGAGCCATTAAGGTTCCAAGTAGCTCTTGATAAGATAAGTCAGATAGGTCTTTACATTCCTCAATTACCGTCACCTTAGGTCTCCATCGTTTAGATAGACTTCTAAGGATCTTCCTGGCAATTTCCTCGGAGTCAAAAGTTTTTCCAAGATTTTTCAATTCATTAATGATACTAGAGAAGCGAGTGGACATGCTGTCAAGCGATTCATTGTGTTCCATAGAGAACAATTCGTATTTTCGCATAAGTAGAGCTATGCGTTGCTTTTTGACAACAGTTGTCCCCTCATAAGCTAACTCAAGACCATCCCATATTTCCTTGGCAGTAGAACTAGATGAGAAACGATCAAATTCAGTATGGGTCATGCCGTTTTGCAACAGACTAATAGCCTTTGAATTTTTCTCAGCTTTCTTATAATCTGCCTCAACATAGTCATCTTCTTTCTTTTCGATGGAAGTGCCTGTGGCCGTTCCAAGCATGATCTTATTAGGACCATTCTTAATGATTAGCCAACACTCCCAATCGTTACCCTTTATGAAATGGGTCATCATATTTTTCCATAGACTGTAGTTTTTCCCATCGAATACGGGACACTTCAGATGTTTGGAATCCATTAAAATAAAATTAAATGCAGCGGAAAATAAATAAAAATAAAAAGATAAATGGATCAGACTCCTTGCTGTAAGGCAATAAAGAGCACGAGGCTCTGATACCAATTGTAGAGTCTATTGATCGAATACGAAAGAGGGGGGGGGGGGGTGAATTGAGTATTAAAAACTAGCCCCACTTTTTCGAATTAAATGATATGTAATTAATTATTTGATCTTATGAATTAAAATCAACTAATTAATTAATCAAAGTAAGCGGAAATAACGAAATAACGAAAAGTAAAGAGATAAGAGAGAGGCACACGATTTTTGAAGTGGTTCAGTTTCACACGTTGAAACCTACGTCCACTATTCTCGATTAATAATTTTTAGTACCTTTTTACGGATTACAAAAATTACCAACCCACTCGTATAATCAACACTATGATTATAACTCAAGGTGAGTATCGCTAAATACCCTATACTATCTTACGCTAATAAGAAAGTACAATATAACTCACACAAATTCCCGTTAAAGAATTGTAAGTTAATAATGATGTACTATTATCCAATAACGTATTTCACTCGAGCGATTGATAATAATTGATGCACAACTCTTTTAAAAAACAAACTCTAAAAATAATAAATATTAGCTCAAAGGTTTGCTTTAAAACGATTTTGGAAAATCAACACAAATAAAATATGTAGCCGTGTGATATATGTATTTCGTGTATAGTTGTGTTCAATAAAGAGTAGTATGTGAATGAGTATTTATAGTAGAAGAATTATAGTAGATCTAAAACCCTAGTATAATATTTAATAAAGATATTCATCTTACCATAAAATAATATTTGCTTATCTTTTTAGAAATATCTTTATCTCAAAATATTATTTGGTTTATCTTATAGAAATATATTTATCTTGATATCTCAAAATATTGTTGTAAAGATATAGTAGAATCCTAGATTAGGTAAACTAAGGAAACAAACCTAAGGAGGCCGAAACCCTAGCTCACGAAACCCTAGGAGCACGAATCCCTAGGTGGCACAAACTAGGTTTCACGAAACCCTAGATGGCTCAACCACTAGGTGGGCTAATTAGGTTAACAACAAATTGAGATAGAATATATTAGAAACCCTAGGTAGCATGACAACCCATAAGTTGTATTACTAACCAATAGAATCTCATAAATATATTCTCTTATTAAAATAATTAATAAATATAAAAATACTCTTTCACTTTTGAAAACATTTCAAAACATTTTATTTCCAAAATCATGCATCAATATTTTATCATCCAAAGTCATAGACTAACGCTATAACTTTTGAACATAAAATCTCTCGAATGGAATAGTTACCGAATGACGACCTATACTATCTAATCTTCACAAAGATCTTCAGTATACGGATCATCTCTTCATCTTGATCACAAAGACCCTCCATCTCGAGTCTTGTGTAGATTTATGTAGATCTTGTTTGAAGCGATTTTCCTTAAAGTTATGCCTGGTTAGCTATAACTTCCAAGTTCACTTCCAAAGTTATTCCTGAAGTTGTTATAACTTTGTCTCACAAATGTCATCAAAGTTATGCCTAACTTTGATCTTTCTTCTTATAATTGTTGCTAGCTATAATAAGACTAAAGCACACAATTACACGCATATGATATATCGAGTAAAACATATTATTACGTAAACACATGTCATTATCAAAACTCATGAATTGGTCCAACACATAAATAAAGAAAACTCCTCCACAATCCCTGACTACCGATTCCATTATTTCATCATATACTGACATTTGTTCCATAGTCATGGATGAGATAAGTATTGTGTGTTCATAGGTTAATTCTTTTTTGTCGTAACCCGACTTTTCTGGTAAGTTGTTTCCAGTGTTCATAAAGTTTTCAAACGAATTAAATAATGGTAAGATATTTGCCCATCATAATAATGTACTCGAAGATTAATTTTCAATGTTGCTACGATATACCTTTTCTGAATTAATAGGGCGAGAGTCAAGTTCAAGTTTGTCTTCCTTTATTTTTGCATAGATTTCCTTCCATCGAGTAACAATGTTCTGATCATCAGTCATATTGGCTACTGTGTAGGAAGTACTTTTGCTGTCAAGATTCCACTTTTGTGATATCTCCAGTTTGAAAACAAATTCCCGACCAATGAAGACCCCAAGCTCTTCAGGTACGTCGTCATTCTAAAGTGTAAAAAATAGAATTACGAAACCCAAATTAACAGTTTAATGAACCATGATTTATTTCCTATATTTTAAAGATCTGCCACAATATTAGAGTGGTATTGATACCTGGTCCTGTCGATCAAGTATTTCACTGGCGGTCATTTTAATCTCCTTAGAGATATGAGTTTCAAACATTGTGACTTTAGCAACAGAGTCGTTGAGGTCTTTGATCATGAACTTGGTTTGAAACCTACAATTATTTGCAAGATACTTGTGTAAGAAAATAAGAACGATAATGTGAAGTTAGACATGATCCGCCAAAAAAATAAATAAATACCTGGGTATGATTTTGGTCGGCTTATCCCCCAAGCATTTCTCTTTGCATTGCTGCTTACCATCTTCGCCTTTAATGGCCCCTTTAAAACAATTCTTACACGACAAATAATACCAATTTCCTTCCAAGTCGATGTTTGTTATGGTAGCCAATGTCACACAATATCCAGCCTAAAAACTCCACAAATAGCTGATGTTCAGACTAATATTTTATAAAATATTAAAACTATGATTTATTTGAAATTAAAATTAAAATCGCTAATGATGACTTATATATTTCTTGACACTAAATTTCATATTTACCCTAGAATGAGTTTAGTGAGGAATGATTATTACCTTGTGAGAGTTAACTATTTCTGAAATAGTCTTGATCAAATCTGGCCTTATGAAGCCCAAGGACTCATTTGATAGTTCGGTTATTCTTGAATTTCTTGATTCAGAGGCTTCTGGCATAGAGCGGTTTCTGATAAAGTTCATATACAAAGGTAGTAGTCAAAGGTAGATAGTATTAGATTATAAATAGAATAGATGAAGAATTGGCAAGTTTTTTAGCATATCATATTTGCGCTAACCTTATGCGATATTCCTCAACTTCTGGAATCTCTTTATTAAAACCGATACGTGTTGCGTATCTAGTACGGCTGAGCAAAAAATCCGATTATCCGAACTGATCCGATATCTGATTCGAATCCGATCCGAAAAGTTGGATATCCGATCCGAAAATAGGTTTCGGATCGGGTATCCGATCCGAAATATTCGGATATCGGATCGGATACGGATATCGGTTCTCAAAATTTCGGATATCCGTATCCGATCCAAAATTTAGAAATTTTTTTCATTTTCATGGAATGGGCCTAAGATACTCTTTAATGTAAGATGGTCCAAATTACTCCCAAAAACAAACCCTAAACAAGACTACTCCACCAGTCCACCGTCATATATATAACTTTGAACTCTCCCCTTCAATTGTTTTCTACTGCATCAAAACACTCCCTCCATTACTCAATCCCTCCATTACTCAATCTACCACCTAAAGTCAGAGAACACAACTAACATTACACTCACGACGACGCATCACAACACATGACGGCGCAACCACCGCTTCACACTAAGCCGCTACCACTGCTTGACTCGCCCATCGCCGCTACCGTCAACCATTTATCACCGCTACATTTTCCCCTAAACTCCTTCTGATTCACTCTTCCACGTCTTCTCTCTGTCACCACAAGCAGCACCGACAACGATGCAACAAACACCACCGGAGTCGTCAGCACGCAAATGTAATTATGATCTTTTTGTAATTTTCCCCTAATTTTGTATATTAAAATTAAAATCTTAGAGTCCTAATTTTATGTAAGATAAAATTTGATAGGGTTTCTTTCTTATTTGTCTATTAAATGTATTAATTTTGATTTTTTGTGTTTCACAAGTTTGCTAATGAACCAAGTGAAGTTTGATTTTGAGTATGGTAATGAAATTTTGGATTTTTCGGATCAGTTCTTGGATATCGGATAACCGATCCGATTTTTTCGGATATTAAATTTCGGATATCCGACACTTTCGGATCAGATCATGGATAATGAAATTTTATTTTTTCGGATCGGATATCCGATCCGAAAATTGGATTCGGATCGGATATCCGATCCATGCTCTGCCCTAGTATCTAGTAGTAGTTATCCTAACCTCCCCTGCCATTTTAAAGTTTAAATTACTTGCGTCTCAAATTCAACATGTAAAGTGCATTATACATAAGAAAGTAGAAAATAGTATGTGGTACCATTATAAGTTGTACGTTGAACATTTTGCATAATGCATATCATTGGCTCAGAACAATTCCAATTTTCAGCAAAGTGAAATTCATCAGTGTAGTCCCCCCATACCGAGCATTGCAATACCGTTTTCCTTTGCGCATAATGATATGTAGTAAGAAAATATTATAACATGCATATGCTCATAATAGAACACGTATAAGTAAAGTTATATGAAGGGAGGTCTACTTACTCGAGATCGGTCAACTCAATTGTCATTAGCTTTTCACCTTTATTCTTGGACAAAGTGACCTTTGAATAAGCGGTTAACTCTCCAATAACATCTGTTATATGTTTCAGTTAAATTTATATATTAGGAGTACATTAGATATTAGATAATGAGAACTAATATTTATAATATGAATGAGAAGATGTATTTAGTAAATACCTAGATAGTGTCGATCAGACACATTTTTATCCAAGATGTCTTTGAACTTCTTAAATTGAAAACCATGAGCTAATATGGAGGCAGTAGAGGGTTTACTCAATTTGGTTGTGAAGCTGAAGTACAAACGATATTTGTGGTACATTGATACCCTGCTAACATCGGTACCAGTGTTCTCCGCAACCTCCATATTAGTGAAATTGTATTCACTGCTTTCGTCAATGTTTTTCTGAAACCGCCCAATGAGTCCTCTCCTGACGGTAGCCTGGATCATATTTTCCTTGTATTCAAAAATAAAATAAAATATGTCATCATAAAAATGTTTTTCAAAAGTATACCATATACCTGATAAGTAATGGAAATATAAGTAGAGTTATTATAATATATTTGTAATTCATAAGTGTATACCTCATCATCCATCAAAATCATGTCAATTGCGAATAATGCGTATTTCTTGCTGTATATATCAGGTCGCTCTCATTTGCGAACCACTTTTGCCCGAATGTTGACATATGCTGAATCGGCTTTGATGGCATTGAATGATGTGATGAGCATGCTTTGAGCCATGATAATGATAAATAATAATAATAATGATAAAGCAGAGAGTTGTATGTTTGGATGAAGGGTGAGAAAATGCAGAGTTGGAGTATTATATATGATGAAGAATAACATAAGGAATTTTAGGTAAAAAAAATGGTTCGCAACTGTATATTTTTCTGTATATGGATTATATATTTTCGGAAATACGGCAAAAAATTAATCTGGTTATTTTCAAAGTGTATTTTCATAATTTAGGTAATTCATTAATCTGGTTATTTTTTTGTAGGAGAATTGTTTATCATTTAGGTAAAGATTTTGCTGGAACCAAGTCAAAGTTAAAGTATTCTGTAAAATATCTGTAACATCTTATTTATGGAATGATTATACTGGTTATTTTCAAAGTATTCTGTAAAATATTCTATATTCTTTTATTTTTATGGAATCAATTCAAAGTTATGGAATCAATTCAAAGTTTATCATTTACGTACAAAATAATTAATGGGTTAAGGAATATTAGTAAAGTAATCTGTAAAATATCTGTAACATCTTATTTATGGAATGATTATACTGGTTATTTTCAAAGTATTCTGTAAAATATTCTTTAACATCTTATTTATGAAATCAATTCAAAGTTATGGAATCAATTCAAAGTTTATCATTTACGTACAAAATAATTAATGGGTTAAGGAATATTAGTATACAAAATTGCTTATTTATGGAATCAAGTCAAAGTATTCTGTAAAATATTCTTTAACATCTTATTTATGGAATCAAGTCAAAGTTATGGAATCAATTCAAAGTTTATCATTTACGTACAAAATGATTAATGGGCTGCTGCCACAAACTAAATCTTAATGGGTTGTTTTGATTGACCCAAAGATACTTCAAAAGAAACGGGAAATAATACAAAATAATATACACGTGTCATATGATTAGGTTGCTGACACGTGGCATATGATTGTGAACACTCTAACCTATTATTCATCTCCTGTGCGTTAACTCTTTAAATTTAGCAACTCTTCACTTGTAATTATAAAACTCTACAAATCACTTTAACCTCGTCTTTAGGTCCTAACCACTTAGTTAATTATTTGTAAATTTAATATAACAAACTATTAAATTGAAACATGAAAATTTAAGTCATTTAAGTCGGAGAGTAAACTAATTTTCTCTACTCAAATCATGTTTGATAACTTTTCAAGAGTTTTTATGAGGATAATTTAGTTATTATTTATTGTAATCATAGAGCAATTTTTCATTTAATCGACCACTGCATGTGTTTTAAGGGTTATTGATAAACAACACGATCTTATATGTATATTTTTTTTACACTGTGTATATATAATTGGAGTCATAGATGTAAGTACAATTAAAAAGACAAGTTTACATATAAGGGTGTTTCGTAAATAGTAAATTGAGAACTTTTTAAATGCTGAGACATTTTAGTATGCAGGTTTGACCTATCAATATGCTGGGGTGGTTGATAGACAACATATTGAAATAATAGATTTGGGTGCAATCTATCATTTCACAATATGCTACTCGTCCCAGCATATTCAATTAGTAGATTAAAGAATATGTACGTAAATTGACATTTTTAACCTTGAGAAAATATCTTATCACTTAAAAAAATAATTGTTTTCTGTCCATATTAGATATTTTACATCAACTTTACACCCCTTTATTAACATACATCATACTTTATCTTGATTCATATCCGTATCCATCCATATCCACTAGATAAAAAAAGTATACGTATTATTGTGATCCAGATCCAACTTTATTTTTGGATCTTGATCCCATGATTTAGACAGAATGCGAGACCCTTTACCCCCTACTTATTATATACGATAAGAATATCGAGACTCGGATATTACCATATGATGTCACTATAAGGCAATGTTTTTCATTGCTTAATTTTAGTTCATTTCAGTTCAGTTACGTTCTATCTTGTTTAACTTAGATCCATTTGGTTCAACTCAACTCAATTTAGCCCAGTTCTACTCACATTAACACTTACTTTAGCTCTATTCATATCAGTTCAACTCCATTCAGATTAATTCAGTTATGCTAAGTTATATTAAATTCAGTTCAATATCGTTCATTTCAACCGAAAAGAATAGACCCTCGAACACACTATAATACATTATCATTATCGTTAAATTATTATCACCGGCAATGATCAATGGTTCAATGCATTGTGAATAACGTGTAATAATCTAGAAATTATTAAATTACTTGTAGTTGAATAACCCTTCAAGAAAGTGACCAGTTGAGAAAGTAGTATAAATAGGGTAAGCAGGTAGCCAAGGAAATCACATCAGTTTTCTACTTTCTAATAATAGTAAGCAATAAAAAAACACGTAAAAATGGAGATTGAGAGTGTTGTTATGAGCAATGGCGAAATCGTTCAACCAATGGATGTGCGTCCCTTAGCACACTATCACACTAGTATTTGGGGTGACCGATTCCTTCACTACACTCCTCCTAACAAGGTAGTTTCTCTTCGTAATGAGCGAGTTAGTCTTGTATATGACCGTTTATATACGTGTGATTGTGTGAAATAGATTTACTATCATGAAAATAATAAAAACCGCTTCAGTTTAACTAAAACGCAAAAAGTGAAAAAAAGGGTTTCAAAATACCCACTTTACACACAATCTTGCGTTTGACACAAAGTTTTGCATGAGGCGGCATTTTATATATAAAAGGATTGAGGTTGTTAATTTGTTATAATACTATTTTGGTTCTTGTTCTATGAATTATTTACGTATGTGTTTTATGTTAAAATTTGAGGTATAAAAGTACGTACAAAATTACTCCCTTAGGTATACTCATACTCCGTATATGATTTTTGTAAAGGTTTCTCATTTCTCAATATTATTACATGGTAATGATACTGAAAAAAAAAGAAACGTAAAAAAATGAACCACACACACCCATTAATAATACTTCCTCCGTTTCATTTGCAGTAGGTCTTGCTTGCGACGGATCGGATCTTGCGACGGGTATTTTGTGAGAGGAAATGGGT
>JAIUZE010000128.1:0-72931 GCA_022085475.1 Heliosperma pusillum
AGAAGGGCATTGAAAGCATTAAAAGGATTGGTAAAGTTGCAAGCTTTAGTAAGAGGACACAATGTAAGAAAACAAGCAAAAATGACATTAAAATGCATGCAAGCTTTAGTAAGAGTTCAAGCTAGAGTACTTGATCAACGTATGAGATTATCTCATGAAGTTAGTAGGAGTTCTACATTTAGTGACACTGCTAGCATTTTGGAATCCCGGTATCTTCGAGATCTTGCTGAAAGACGATCTCTTGTAAGCCTCGCTTTCCTCCTTTAATTTGTTTCTCATCATAATTTCCGATGATTCATATTGCATTACTGAGTCGCCCTAACACTACTAGCATTGTGTTATTCATGTTAGCTGAACCTAAATCATTCGTGGATATAGATTTATCGTTTTATTTTGGTTTGGGTATGATTATTATTGATTCGAACAATTTGTACAAATTTTGATAGTCGCATTCAAGAGAAACAAGCAGCATTGCAGACGATTGGGAAGATCGGCCACATAAAATCGAGGAAGTGAAAGCCATGTTACAAAGCAGAAAACAGGCTGCTTTTAGAAGTGACAAAAGCCTCTCTCAGGCCTTTTCTCAACAGGTACATACATACTGACATTAATGTCGATTTTCGCCTTCACATTAATCACATTTTTGTGTGGACTTAATCTAATTATGCAAATATTTACTTATAATTATAGATGTGGAGAAGTGATCGAAATTCGAATGGAGAAGAAGTTATGGAGGAGAAACCGAAATGGTTAGATAGATGGATGGCATCTAAACAATGGGATTCAACAACGACGAATTCTCCTACTATAAGAGCCAGAGCATCTGTTGATCATCATAGAGAATCAGTAAAAACAGTCGAAATCGACACGTCTCAGCCTTACTCTTACTTAAATTCCAACATTAGGAGATCATCTGTATCATCCTCTAGTAATTACCAACCTCATTACCATACCCAACGCCCTGCCTCTCCAGTTCATAGTCGGCTTGCCACACCGTCCCCGGCTAGGACACGGTCGATCCAAGTCCGGTCGGCGAGTCCAAGGTGTGTAAGGGAGGAAAAGAGTTACAATTACAACTACCCTTCCAATGTGTCTCAAACACCTAGTTTAAGGTCAAATTATACTTACAATAGTGGGTCCATACCCAACTACATGGCGGCCACGGAATCCGCCAAGGCACGTGTCCGGTCCCAGAGCGCGCCGAGGCAACGAGGGTCGACGCCCGAGAGGGACCGGCTTAGTACCGGGAGTGGCGGGTCAGGGCCGAAAAAGAGGCTATCTTTTCCTAATCCTGACCCTAATGGTGGAATGGGATGTAATCATTTGAGGAGCCCAAGTTTTAAAAGTGTGATGGAGCAACAATCAAACTATTCATCTTGTTGTACTGATAGCATTGGAGGTGAGATCTCACCTTCTTCTACTAGTGATCTTAGAAGGTGGTTAAGGTGATCTACTAGTAAAATTTGCAAATTTTTGCAATAATAGCAAATCTTTTGTTAAATGGTGTGACAATAAATTAGATGCTTGTGTTTAAGGCTTTTGTGCAGACTTTGGGTTGCATGCAACATTGCAACCTATGTTACTCTGGACATGATACTGTGTCAGAGTGTCGGATATGGCACAAACTCGACTTCTAGTGTAGGACACGCGACTAAAATGAAGTGTCAGACAAACATAGGTTGCAATATTGTTATAGTTTAGATAAGCGGTCATAAATTTTGGATATTTGAGAATTGTAACCAAGGATTTTTTTCACTCAAATTTTAGTTTAGTTTATGTAATCATGTTGTTTCTTGCATTGACAATGGTATATTGCTATTCTTACTAATGTTACTATGTATTTTGATGTTACATTTTATTTTTATGATGTAAAAGTTATCAATTTAATTCTAATTCACTCTATTCCAACATTATGTATGTTTCTTGTAAGTGCGTCATTGCTTACCAATCAATTTGCGTAGGCAAAGCTGAGAATGTTCCCAGTGTATTTGTATACTTCCTCCGTTCAACTCCACTCTATCACTTTCTTTTTTATACACTATTCACAAACGATCATATAATTGCAATTTTATCTCAATATATAAGTAAAAAATATATTTATGTGTGATCTTATTTGATTCGTCTTTACGAGTACATTATTAATATCTAACTTTTATAATTTTTGCAAACACGTAGCTAACGATATTTACCGTGTAAAACACGTCTCGGCAAATGTGAAAAAGTTTTTTGGTAGAGTGGAGTTGAATGGAGGAAGTATGAAACAACTTAAACAAGTGAAGCTGTGCACATGCGGAGGAAATTAGAGATATTTTCTTTAAATGTTACTTCTTTCGTCCCTATCAATTGTTGTCCTATTTCTTTTTAGGGCGTCTCAGTTAATTGTTATCATTTTTATATTTGGAAAGTTTTTTGTGAGTTTGATCACCCAATTAAAATATTGTCCACTTGTCAACTACTAAATGGAACTACAAATACCCTCACTTTTTCCTTGGTCTTTGTGCGAAAATGAAACAACAACAATTGACTCGGACATGAGAGTATTTTATTTGATTTTTTATAGATTATATCCGGTTAAATTTGACATGTTATGTAGAATGCCGTGTGACTTTTATCAGTGAATTGATCTACTCGCTAAAACAAATAATGAAGGGTTACTTGGAGTTAGAATTATGTTCTTATAATGGTTTTACGATATATTAGAGTAAACTATCCACTAATAAGTACCAGCTCTAAAAAACCGGGTTGTTAATAAAAGAACTTATAAAAGGGTACTCAGGTAAAATATCACGTGTTTTACACGTAAAGCCGCCTTACACAATAAATTATGCGTGTAACCTATTACTCCATATTAAAACTGAGCAAAAAATTGGATCACGTAGTTGCGTAGCTCCACTCGCACACTAGCTATCACCAAAACGGATACGGACACGGACATGACACGGACACGGACACGTGATACGACATCTCCTGAAATTTAGGATACATGACACGTGATTTAAATTTAATAAAATATATATTTTATAATTATAAACGACGTACGATTTTATTTTTGCATTAGTATTTGATATTAAATGTAAATAATTGAAAGTAAAATTTAACTTTGGCTATAATTCATTCACATTTCTCACCTAAACTCTTTTCTAATTAATCTCTTTTAGTATTTCGACCTCTCACTCCTTGTTTATAGGTGTCCGTGTGTCCGACACGGGACAACTCATTAGGAGGAGTGTCCGTGCTAACTAGCTCGCACATGGTGTTATCTCCCGTGTTTACAAAGACTACCCCACCCATATTTTTGACGAAGATCATGAGTGCCATCGCCCGCCGCTTTGTCAATTAAGCTAGTCGATATGTACACACATAAACATAGTTTTTAAACCAAGGGTGATGTGTCATCAAGGAGTGCATATCTCTTGCTGAATTTTTTTTGGCTTAATTCAAGTATATTCAGTTCAGTTCATTTCAGCTCAACCCCATTAAAATTAATTCTTACTTGAACTTTATCCAGTTCAGCTCAGTTCCATTCAACTTGGGTTAATTTAGTTCAACTTAGCTCATTTCAGCCGAAAATAACTCGTAAATTAAAAAGGCTTAAGCCTATGTTTAATACCTACAACCGGGTCATGCAACCTAGAGTTGTTCATAGGTCGTCCTGTCCATTAAACTCAGCCCATCCCGCCCGCTAAATAAGCGGGTACGGACAACATTTTAAGAAAAATACAAAGACCGGGCCCACCAACCCGTCTCAAACCCATTGTCCGTGGGCCAAAACTTTAACATGAACCCGGCCCATATCCGACAAAACCCGTATTTGATCACCTCTAAATTGCAACCCCAATAACATCTCCTTGGGCCTATGTCTGAAATACTCTTTGCAATCGAAAAGCTAGGGTTACACCAATAAAACCCCCAAAAATACTCTTCACAAAAATCAAAATTGAGCAAATTACAACAATCTCTCTCTCTCCTCACATCAAATTAATCAAAACTCCTGGTAAATTCTCTCACATAAATCTCCTCTTTTTTCAATCACTTTCTTCATATTATTATTACTTTTTATTTATTTCATTATTTATGTTTCATATTGATCTATTAATTCAACCCATGTTATATACAGACATATACTTACATATATAAATCTGAAATTTATATGAAACACCTCAAAATTTTCCCCCCAAATTGATTTTTCAATTAGATCGAGATTGTTGTATGCTGTATGCTCAATTAAACTTCAATTAAATAAACCCAAATTAAATTTCCCCCAAATTAAATTTCACCCAAATTAAAGTTCACCCCTGATTATCTCTTCATTTTGGTTTCTAGGGTTTGTAGATCACTAATCAATTCATGGGTATTTTGGGTATTAGTAAATTAAGTACAAATTTGTCACAAATCATTAAAAATAGGAATAAAGGTTGAATCTTTGTGTTGTAGATTCGATAGATTTTCTAGGGTTTATAGTTTTTTTTTTCCTTGATACAAAAAAGTTGTGAAAAAAAAGTGTAATTTTATGATTAATTCTTATTTAATGTCATAAAAGTACCTCAAATAAAGAAACACAGATAATGGAATGTCAATTTGACCATCAAAATTCTACCTTTACTTGTTTTAGGAGTTTTGGGTTTAGCTTAATTTTACTAAATAAAGGTAGTTTGATCTCCTTTGATTCCAAAGATTCAGTAGGATTTCAAATGTCGTTTTTCGAAAGCAAGACGATTGAATGTCAATTTGGCCAAGAATTATCTCATTCCATTGAAAAAGTTTATACCAACCATTCTTGACAAATTCTCATTTGTGAATCGACACTTTTTGTCACAAGCTTGTTACCTCTCACGACCTCTCCCTCACTCTCTCCCTACTTGTGACGTTCACAAGCGAGACATACTGATCATTCTTTTATGTTTAGGCATGTTAGTGTCAATTTAGACATATCCATCAAGGGTTTTTCATGTCCTTTGCTCTGACAGATTCAGCTGGAGTTCAATATGTCGGGTTTTGAAACCCGAATAATGGAACGTCAGTTTAGCCATGAAAGTTCTGATTCTATTAAAAAGTGTTTAGCTTTCCTTGTTTTAGGAGTTGGGGTTTAAACATGGTCGTGTCAATTGAGATATACCCATCAGCTTAATTTTACGTCTTTTATGTTCGACGGTCCCACAGATTCAGATGGAGTTTAATGTCGGGTTTCGAATCCCAGATAATGGAATGTCAGTTTAGAATCAAATGGTTTTAGCTTTCCTTGTTTTGGGAGTTATGTGGTTGAACATGGTAGTGTTAATTGTACTACATGAGTCTTTCATGTCCTTTGGTCACAAAGATACTCAGATGGAATTCAATATGTCGGGTTTCGTTCTGTCGTATTTGAGCAGACTTGCAATCAGCTCAATGGCCATGGAGATGGAGGTTGCTGCTGTGATGCCTCATTGTGTTTCAAGATTGAGATCCCTGTGACATTTCTGGTCATTATTTTATTCCATAAAAAAATACTAAACAAATTATAATAAGCCACACACACACACATACACTCCAAATGAATGCCCTAGTCCCGAATTGTCTCCTCTGTCAAATCTTTATACCAGTAATGTGTCGGTCAAGTGATGCCGTCACCTTTTATCTGTTTATTAACTTGGAAACAACTGTTACATCGAAATCAAACACAATATCCATTGCAAAAAACAAAGACATCCTCATTTTCTTAAAATTGTCCTTGATTTCCCTTCCGCGTTTTATACTCATTTTTGAATTAACAAAAATTGCCTTGTATGCATCTTCATGGGTTGCCATGAAATATCTCATCTGCTTATCCACAGAAGTACACTAGAGATTCTGCGAAAAGCAATTATGGCAGATAATTCGGAGATTGATGAGCGTGTAGACCTTGATGATGACAATTATATGGAAGATACCGATGAGGATGTTGCTGACGGGATTGAGGATGAAGCCGATGATGGATCAGGTGATGAAAAGGCGGAGGAACAGTATGAGGAGCAAAAATCTGAGGGGAGTGAGAGAGAGCAATCACCAAAAGGCGATCAGAGTCCCGGTAGTGATGAAATCGGGGGAGGTGAAGAAAAGCATACAGCTGAAATTAGTGAAGACGACAAAGAGAAGCATGCTGAGCTTCTTGCCCTCCCACCTTTTGGGTCTGAAATTTTTATTGGTGGACTTCCGAAAGACGTTACAGAGGATGACTTATCAGATCTTTGCGAGCCTATTGGTGACGTTTTTGAGGTTTGAACTATGATGTTTTTTTGCCACTACTGATTTTCTTCTGTTTATCCTGGTAAACTATATTCGAAGTGCTAATTAATAATTGACTCCTGTGCAGGCTAGGCTAATGAAAAATAAGGATACTGGAGAAACAAAGGGGTATGCATTCGTGGCTTTCAAAACAAAAGACGAAGCCCAGAAGGCAATTGAAGACCTTAAGAATAAGGAATTCAAGGTAATTTTTAGTGTACTCATGCTGGAATTCCCTTTATTTCCCTATCTTTGTCGTCTTTGATTCATGTTGACTTTTTTAATCACATTGGTATTATTTTTTCTCTCATCACAACAGGGAAAAACACTCCGGTGCTCTTTGTCTGATTCGAAACACAGATTGTTTATTGGCAATATACCGAAAGAGTGGACAGAGGAACAATTTAGAAATATGATCCATTCAGTTGGTCCTGGGGCAGAAATGATTGATCTGAAGCAGGTAAATTTTATGAACATTTAGTGTTTAATATAGATACAATCATACGAGTTATATTTATATTTTGAACTCTGTTTGGAAATAATAGCCTGATCTATGACTTTGTGGTGTTGTGTTTCTTTTATTACAGGATGCTTTAAACCCTGGTCGGAATCGCGGCTTTGCGTTTATAGAGTATTACAACAACGCATGTGCTGATTATGCAAGATTAAAAATGTCGAATGGAAACTTTAAGCTGGATGAAAACACCCCAACTGTCACTTGGGCAGACCCAAAGAGTGCACCTGACGCTGCCGCAGCTTCTCAGGTAATTAAAAAGAAATTCTTTCATTTCCATTTGAATTTCACTCGGCTTATTTAACCTTATCCTAACAAACTATCTAACAACAGTTGGAAATTGGTATTGAGCTACTGCTGAAGATGATGATTTACGAATTGTTTTCTTGAAACCTTTTTTTTTTATCTTCCCTTTGTTGATCACATTGTCATTCTTTTATCAGCTTATTAACAGAAAATCTTGCTTTGAAAATGAAAATACTACTTATTTCAAAATTGCACTTTCTCACTTTTCAACATGTTTTCATAAGAGCATGTACTATAGCAAAACTTGGAAAGCACCGTATTATTAGGAAAGACACGTTAGATTTTGCTCTCCATGATTGGGGACCACCTCAGAGAGCACTCTAGGAGCACCTTTAGAAGCTCACGTTGTACGTACTCTTAAATTGCCTTCAGTGTACATGCTCTATTCTATCTCATCTTGCAAACATGAGAAATTATGAATAATAATTTTTTGGAAGTATTTTATAGTGCTCTGTTAAATTCACATGAGCTTATATATTAAAGCAAATAATTTTGCTTCAGTGGTGGTTATGTTGGTTTCTGAAGTATTTCAAATTTCACTAATATAGCGGATAAATTAGCACTCTTGTAAGTGGACTTTTAATACGCTGATATGTCAAACTTCCTGCCGTAGGAATTGACCTTCATGTGCTTGGGTTTTGATGATATGTTTTTGTACATCTTTTTTGTAACATCTAAAAAATCGAATCAGTATAACTGCTGATAGTAGATCTGTCCTTTTGATTTTGTGCTTAATATTTCAGGTTAAGGCACTTTATGTCAAAAACATACCTGATGGTGCAACTCCTGAGCAACTTAAGGAACTATTTCAGCGCCATGGAGAAGTTACTAAGGTTGTTTTGCCTCCGTCTAAAAATGGACAAGGCAAGGGAAATTTTGGGTTTATTTATTTTAGTGAACGGTCAAGCGCTCTGAAAGCTATCAAAGAAACGGAGAAGTATGAAATCAACGGTAATATTCATTTTTAAATTGTTCTTGAAGTCCTGTGAACTTGAAAGAATTGTTGAAGTTCTGTGTTACTTGTTCAGTTTGCGATGTGCAAGCTGGTCTTAAGATGTAAAAAACGAAAAGAATTAAATGAGAAGTAGGAATGTTGGTCAGTTTCGGCATCTCGCACATCTAAAACTTTAATCTTCGATAACTATATTTAAATTTCCAGTGCTTGAAGTGGTACCCATAAATGGTATGGTAGGGGGGTTTGGACGATGTATTTACCCACTAACTTTTGGATGATACGATACTGTATATAGAAATGCCTTGTGGGGATTGGTGGCTAATTACGATAAAATAACTTGAGTCTATCATAATCTAGAATCACAGATTAGTGAGCCTTCGGCTTCATTGGAAATCAAAGATAACTTGGATCAGCAGTTATCCAAAATACATTTTGTATTTTGACAATTCGATATTGACTAAGTGACGTTTCATCTTCATAGCTGCACGGTTTATGTTCAATGTTAGTGTGCCATAATGTTATACTTGTAGTTTTGTTCTGTTGTGGCATCAACTTCTTGCAGATAACTTTCTCGGGGTTGGAATTAGGACTAATTTGATTTTTTTTAATCTGTGCTGTTTACAAAATGCAGGCCAGCAATTAGAAGTCATGATGGCAAAGCCGCAGACAGATAAAAAGATTGATCCAGCTGCTTCATTTGGTGCTGCCGCTAGCTTTCTTCCTCAACCATCCTATGGTTTTGCTGGGAATCCATACGGTTCAATTGGGGCTGGGTATGGCGTTGCTGGCGGCTTCCAACAGGTCTGTACCTACTATAAACTATCCCATAATCCATATTTCATCTTGCGTGGAAACTCGTTTTCTCATCTTATGGATTTCTTTTTGCAGCCCATGATATATGGACGGGGGCCGATGCCATCTAACATGCAAATGGTGCCCATGGTTCTCCCAGATGGTCGGATCGGCTATGTCTTGTAAGTCTTATTTAAGTTTATTTAAGAAAGTTCACATCTGTGGTGAAACCGTTTTGTGTAGTTTATTAACATGTCAAATATTTAAGAAAAGAAAGTTCACAAATTTGTGTAGTTTATTAACTCGTTTGTCTAAAGATGACAGTTTTATCGTCATAAGAATCTAAGATCACAAAAAACAAATGATTAGTGTTCGTATTTTCTCGCTTTAAAAACAAAAACAGATTTTTGTGGTGATCTAGATCTGCTGTTCAATCACTTGCTATCTGCGTAAAATGAATTGTTTTGCTTTCTTGTTACAGTTGGCTAAATATCTTTGAAACTAAACCACACCGTGCTATTTTATAACTTTTGCATGTGTGAAAACAACAGGCAGCAGCCGGGAATGCAGATCGCGTCTTCACCACCAGCTAGGCCACAGAGAAATGACCGTTCATCTGGCAGCCGAGGAAGGGGTAGTGGAGGTGGGGATGATGGTTATCGTAATAGAAGATACCGACCCTATTAACTCCACAATATTTTGAAAAAAAAAAGTCCAGTCTTTTTCGATCAGAGGACTAGCATACGATCCACCATCGTCACTCAAAGAAGGGACTGCCCACTTCCATGTGAGAAAAGTGGGAGAGACGGCGATTAGCTTATGAAGACTGTTACTGATATAGCTGAAGTGAGTTTTATCAAAGTGATTGAAATAGTTGAATCAGTGTTTGTAGGATTTGCTGGGGATGCCATAATTATGTGTAAAACCAGATTGAGTAATCTTCATTGTAGTGTAAAACTGAGAATGTGTTCGTTTCCCGGCCTGTATTAATTAAAGATTATTTAAAATAATTTACTGTAATTCAATCTTTGTGGATCCTTCGATTTTTGCATCTTTGTTTTGTTTTGCTCCTTTGGCCATACTGTCCGTGGCGACAATTCTTTACGGCTCTGAATGTTGCAGGAGATTGTTCGGTGTCAATGTGCTAAACAACCAGTCATACTGTGTTGAAGAGAGTACGGTTACGGACTTATGGCCTCACCCTATATCATATCGCTGCGTGAGGTGGTACTGTGTGCAAAATGTTGAAAAGTTCCGGAATCATAATGTACTTGGTTGAAATTTGAAATGGTTGCATTGATCTAGTTTGATCTAGGTCCGAATCCATTAATTCAGCATAAACGGTAAGGTCACGAAGATCAAAAGATAGCTCGGCCGTTAAAACTTGAGCACTCTATCAAAACAAATAAGCACCACAATTTAAAAATGCCGTTTTTTTATCATGTGAATTCTTTCCGTTTGTTTTCCGCACAAAATACAACGTATGAAGTATGAACCAAATGTACCGAGCAAAATTACCTTATATGTTCTTCGTACTCAAATAATTATTTTCTTAACTAATACGGATTACGGAGTATAAAGATATGATCGATGAATTGTCTTGAAAACCGATAATCACAACAAAGTTCAAGAAACATACAAAATAGACATGCGTAACTATTCAATATACATCTAATTTACAAGGGCGATCATAACGCCACTTAGAAATACAATATCCCACTCGAGTTTAATAAACTTAAGTGACCCTTTGACGTCATCATTTCCCTAAAGTAATGACGATTAAAAAAACCCGTCAAATAAGAAAAACTCCTTCAGACGTTTCTCCAAATCATCCAATCGGGTAACCCAATCACTCTTAACAACAATGGGTCGAACCGTATCATAATCCACAACCCGGTTCGCATCCTCTCTCGTAACCCTCAAACCCGACCCGGTTGACCCGTTTCTTTTCTGCACCTTTTTCTTACTATTATTATAACCAACCTGGGCTTTCTTAGCACTAGCCATCTGCAAAGCCCGTAAAATATCCGACCCGTTTAACTCCTGACCCGAATTCTCCTCCCCTCCTTCCTTCTTTCTTCTTTTTATTACTTCGGGTTTTACGGTTTTATTCGGGTCCAGTTTTGGTAATGGGCTGGATTTTAGGGCGTTGAGGACAGCTTGGCCCAGCCCACTTACGTCTTTGGGTGCGGCGGCGGCGGATGCGGTGGTGAGAGGGTGGCGGCGGCGGGTGACGGTGGCAGTTTGCGGTGGTGGCATGAGAGTTAAGACGGTGGGAGTGGTTACCCACATCATGGAGGCAATTTTTGGGATTGTTAATTTGTTATAGGGAAGTTTTGTGCAAGCCACATATAAGAATCACAATTTTTGTGGATTAAAACTTATTTCGTGGGCTCATTATAATTTGTCATTCACAAATTGTTATTTCAGACCGAGCTATCCGTCTTAAGCTTAAGACGGATACCATATTCTCTCACAAAATACCCATTAAGGGTGAGTGGAGAGCACATGGGGGGAGCCCACCTTGTCCCCTTGTCCCCTCTACCCATTTCCTCTCACAAAATACCCGTTGTAAGATCCGACCCGTCTTAAGCAAGACCTACTGTTTATCATTTAAGACGGTACTATTGATCTTAAGTTATTTTCGGCTAGTAAGGCTCTGTTATTTTCTGCCTAGTAAGGCTCAATTTGCTGCCTAGTAAGGCTCTGTTATTTTCAGCTGAAACGAGCTGAAGTGAATTAAAAGGAGGTGAGCTGAAGTGAAATTTACTGAATCGAGCTGAGTTGAAGTAAACGGAGTTGAAGTGAAACTTAATTTTATAAAGAGAGTATCTAAACAAAATTGACTAAAGCAAAACTGAACTGAATTAGATAGAGGCGAGCTGAAATAAAACATGCTGAAATTAAGCCGGAAAGAACAAAGCCTAAATATCAAAAGTGTTGTCATTCTGATGAGCTCATTTAGTGCCTAGGAAATACCAAAAGTCTGGTTGAAAGTTCACGTATAACATTTTTCCTCTTCGAGTTCACGTAAGAAAAAATTTGTATGTACGTCTCCCTTGCGACGGATAAGCTTTTGTGAAAATTCATAGGCAAAGGAATAATAAATAGCTGTACTATGAGACCGTCTTATGATTGACAAGATTTTATAACAGCCGGTTCAAGGGATCACAAATTCTTATTTAAGACGAAAGTATCCGTCTTAACTACTTTAAAACGGGTTAAATAGTATACCATTTGCTATTTGTGAAGCCTTCAACTTAATTTTGACAATGCAATACTTTAGCATGGCGATCGCCATATTTAAATATATTCGATACCATAATAAAATGTCAGATTGTCAAAATAAAATTAATTTTAATAATTACCAATATATGTTAGGTAATGAAAAATTATGATAATTTCTCGTGGCAGATTTTGAAAGTACATAGATTACACATCAGATGTAGTAAAATTGATTGTGTAATTTCTAAGTTTCATAATAAAGTTTTCGAGTTTTGTTTTAAAGATTATGAGTTTTACTATATACTCCGTAGTTTTTAACTCGTTCACTTAAACATTAAGTTATAAGAATACTATTGCTCAAAAATTATTCATATAAATTTAGTTAATTTAGAGTTTTGACGTTAAAAAATTAAAATACAACTAATTAAAAGCTCGAAAAAAATACATGTAATCTTAAATAATAACAAGAATATGATGTAATACCTCCAATATATATTTCTTTTTACGGTTTTAAACAAGAATTTGTGAAACAAAGAAGCCGAGATTTGAATATGAATCATTACACTCAATTACCGAGCCAAGGGAGGCCTAAAGATCAAACTTTTCCCCTAAATCGTAGCGGATGCACTAAATGAATATATTTTCATGTATAATTTTTAATTTAATACCTCATGCATGTTTTGTTTTGCACAAAAATGCTCCAATTACCTTATATATTAGTATAAACATTACGACGATTATATCAGTACTATTTCATACGAGATGAAAAACATTGACGATCGCCTTAAAAATAAGTAAAATATATATAAACAATTATATTAGAGGGGTTAGGCTCTGTTTGCCCGACATTTCAGGTACTTGTTAAGTTGTTTTGACTAAAGTAGTTTTTTTGACAAAAAATTCAGGTAGCTGATTTATTTACAAGTGTTTGACAAGTAGCTTATTTGCCCAAATAAGTTACCTGAAATGAAATGCTACCTAGGTTAGCATTTGAGATTTTCAGGTACCTGATCTTATATCATATTATTTTTTTCTTCTTCAATCTATAATACTCCGTACTAAATAATTATCATACCGTTTATGTAATTTAAAAAAAAATCAGCTACATTTTCTGCTAGTTTGCGTAACATTTGTTTATAAAATCAGTTACCTTATTAGCTCTTAACTTCCAGCTATCTTTTCAGGTTTGAGTTAACTTTTCAGTTTTCAGAACTCTTCTTAAGATTTCAGTTACCTTATCAGATAGTTTTACCAAACCGAAACTTAAAAATTACCCGGTCAATATATAAACCCGTGAAATAAAATATGTCACAGTCAAGAAAATTTCTACTCCGATGGGTCATACATGCATGCACTAAGAATGAAGACGACAAGTATAAAGCAAATGCATATATCACAGTCAAGAAAATTTCTACTCCGATGGCTTAATTAGTTTTTAAGTTATTTTCTAACTTTGATAGCGCAAATATTCTACTTTTTGGTACAAGGATATCAATAATTAAATATATTCATTGCTCTTATTGGTTTATTTTTTGGTTTATTATTAGGAAAGTGAGATATATATTTGGTCCCTTTTGAGTCTAGAAGCCTTTTTCAGTCCTAGTATATATTTAGGATAAGTAAAGTCACCTTTAAAATATCAATTTTAGAGAAGTAAAATGTGAGTAGCCCACCCTCAAATTATAGTTTTGTCATGTTAAAACATTATTCCCTCCTATTTTATTTGTTTTTACCAAATTACCCTACTCATAATAACCTATGGAAAATACTCCGCTCGCAACATAAGAAGATAAATATATGAGTGAATACACAGAAATAAAATGGATGAAAAATGGCAAGAATAAAGGGAGTATAAATAATTAAAATAAAATCGATACACCTAGGAAATGGACTCATGGACAATGGGGTGGTCAAACACGGGGTTGGGCAGTGTGGGCTGACTTGGGCGGGTAGGCTTGGCTAGGCGGACACGAACCAGCCTAATATATGGGCATGTCCGGGCCTGATGGGGGTGGACCAGAAACCGTCGAGTCCAGTTGCCCGGGTCGAGGGCGGGGCGTGTCATCCGGTTCAATATAATTTCCAAATAATATCAAATTATATGAATAAAATCGGTCAAGGGGCGGGTTTGGGCAAGTTAGGTTAGATTTGTTCGATCTGGTCCCGACCCTGGTTTTTGACGGATCGGGCCAGCTTAGTCATGAGTCATGCGGCCGGGTAAAAATCGACCAGAGGGAGGAGTCGGATGTGGACAAGCTGATTCGGCCCGAATATTTGACCACCCCTAATAGACACCACTACGAGTCTACGACTAAGCTAATTGACATTTGAATATTTAACTTTTGAAATTCATGTATGTGAACTTGGACAACTCAACCTTTAGTTTTTATCTGTCGATCTCAATTCTCTTACGAAAGACAAGCAAGCTAATAAGGTGCAAGTGTGCAACTGAATGTAATAAGTGATCACTAACGTTGCTATAATATGGTAACATTGTCTTTGCTAGAATCTGCGGTGAAGGGTCGCTATTCACTAGTCTAGTACTCCGCATTAAGGTATTAACACTATTAGATCATTGGCGGAGTTAAGATTTCAAGTAAAGGAGGTAAAAATTTTAATTGAGGGTGAACAAGTAAATATTATACGTGAAAATTTTAAAACGTACAAAATTGAGGAACTCAACCAAATATTTCATGATTTACCGAGAAGATAAGTCGTAACATGCTACCTCCAAAAAAGCTTGAAGACAAAGGACAAGAGTCAGCTTAAGTGGTAAGAATAATGCTACATATCATATCAGAGCCCGTGGCTAAAAAGACCTGGGTATGATGAAAAATTGAGCCTTTAATGGCCAGCTGAGTGAGGCTTTAATTACTGTACCTCTTATTTGACACAGTCTAATCTTGTTTGCAGTCGGAGAAAAGTTCATCCGTTGATGGCACTGGTTTGGTTTAAAGTGTGCTCACATGTTAGGAAGAGTGAAGAAATCCAATAATCTCACATGTCAATTGATTAAAGAGAAGACAGTTTACCACTTTATAGGCTAAAGAGATACACCATCTATTGTCAATTGATTTTAGAGTAGAACCTCCTTAAACTTACGAAATAAACTCTCTCTCCAATATTTGGGTGCGACCCAGACCCGTTTGCATGATTTAAAAAGGTGTTTTTCCTCATCTATAAAATGAAGAATTTTAGCTCAATACAAAATGCACGTTTGTGAACAACAACTCACTTTGTAACCATTACTTAATATACTTAATTAATTAATCTATTAAAATATATTCACACTTTTCCAACTTAAATCATCAGTCAATACAAAACAAAGCAGCCTCCTCTTAATTCAAAACCCCCCAAACACGACCTCTCCACTCCCATCCTTTTTATATCCCTAATCTTCCTTAATAACATCAACTAACACAAAACCTACTTAACAACATAATTTATAATCTATATTATTTATGTTATATATATATTTATGCCATTAATTATAATGGGAATTCATAGTAATAATAATGGTAATATGGGTGTACAAAAAATGACAAAAAGATGGGATACATATTTAGTATATTTATGCTCAATTATAGTTGGTATAATTGGAGGGGCACTTTTAGTATATTGGAGAATTAAATTTCATTCAAGAAATAAAGAATTATGGATGGTTCCTTTTGGTTTAGTCATGTTTACTACTCCTATTCTTGTTTGCTTCATGTCCATTGCTGCTGATTTATGTTGTCCTAAGGAAGAACAACAACCCCACGTCGATTTTCGACGTGGTTCGAGCTCGTCGACTCGTGACCTGGAACGATAATGATCATATATAGTTCATGTAGACATGTATGAAGTTATGATGCCATGTTCGATTACCAAACTGGTTTTGATCATGTGAGTTGTTCTATTGGTATATTAATTAATTATATTATATAGTTTTTTGAATTTGTTACTTTTTGTATAGGGTGTATATGAATATATGATAAAAAGTTCACTTTTTTAGAATTAACTTCGTTTTTTATATGAGTCGGATTTTTTTGGGTGTCAAATGAAACCGTGATGTCAGTACAATATAAGGGGGCATTTAAACCTGTGACTTATTGTCGCGTGACCTCATCTAGTCATCTTAACCACCAGGCTAAAAATTGATTCGATTTTTGAACTTGAAACTTAACGTACCCAATACTTCAAGGCAGAATTAATTGTTTCAAAATCAATTATTTAAATTTGAATTTTAGCATTGTGACGAGACGATGTTAGATTTGAGTTTATTGATTGGTCAAGAACTCAAGATGTTGGACTTGTTAGGGTCATATCTAGAGTACGAAGAGGGCATCATGTGTTCTCAGAATAGTAGTTTAGTTATAAAAGATATTTTATTTAAGACGGATGTATTGTACCCAATAAGTTCTAGGTTTGGATCAACCCTCTCTCATGTTAAAATGTGATTAAGTACGCGTTTCATTAGAAAAAAAAAAGTAGTTTAGGTCCATATTGTCATTTTCTATAGTTATAAGGTAAAAAAAGCTGATTAATTAGAGGAAAAATCTTAAGAATATATCATCAGACATTGATGTACAAACTAGTATTTACCGTGATTAATTAATTAACTTTATAGATATTATTTTTCTAATTAGTTTTTTTAATATGCACCCTTAGAGCAAATGGTAAAAACCATTTGTTATAATTTGATTTATTGGTATTGAATACCTCTTTAATTAAATTATTCCTCACAGAGAATAAAAGTGACAAATATATATTTGAGACAAATAGAATGCTCATAGAAAACGGGCTATGATTTTCAACGTTCAAGAAAGTGTTGTCACTATGTCAATGAACTTCGTACACACTCAACTCTAATAGTTTGTTAACTGTGTGAAACATTAGCTTACAAACGAGTAAGCATGGGAAATGTATATAATAAAATCCTTCCCAAATCCATTAGCCTACGTGTCCTTCGGCCACCATACGCATATGACTCCGCTCGTGTTTCTTGCAAAAGATCGTCTCTAATTAATGTCTAGTGTGTCCAGTGAAGAATCTTGGAGCAAACAATGAAAGGGGGCCGAACTTTAAAACCGTGACTAATGCATTACTCCTTCCTTTTCACTGGAATTGCAACATTGGTTGAATATATGCGAGCACTATTTTAACGATACGTTGCAATTCCAGGGAATTGGAGGGAGATATTCAATAATCAATCATTGCTTTCACCATTGCTTTGATTGTCACATTAGCAAGGCTTTCAAAAGAATACACAAATAACTAACCAAGCTTTAGGCTAACTTAACAAAAACAAAAAATCCCTCCAAAAGAAGAGAAAGTTTTCAAAAAAGAAAAGTAAAGGCAAGTAGCCCAAGTAAGTAGGGAACATTCATGAATTAAGGGACAAAAGAGGTGTTACTATCCCAGCCTTCCCCAGTAGAGTTCACTCATGTTTTAGTCAACTAGTTATATCTAACTAAGCTCAAACAAATCATCCTCATAAAATTAAGCAAATTATTTTTCATAGGTTATAATAATCTTAAAGGGTCCCAAATTATGAGGGTGACACTAAAGACTGTGTGTACCAATTGAAGATTGCATAGTCAATTCTACTAATTATGTAAATCTATACTAATTCTGCATGTCTCACCCACCATTTTATCAATTAAGGTACAACTAGGGCAGCTTCATATAGTATACCTAGAGATTAAATTTTGCTTTCTAGAATTTATATTTTTTGTCAAATTATTGGAATGATTTAAGGCATGTGATATATATAGAGAGAACCTATGCATAAGCAATGCGACTATGTCCAAATCGTATTTAAACTTAATAATAGGGAGGAAAAGTGATATCAGGAACGAACGAGTAATGATATAAGGAAAACTTGAAAAAGTCTGGAAATTTCAACTACAAACTTTGAAATTTTAATATTCTAGCAGAGTGAGCCCCTGCTAGGTCTCTCTTAAATCTAGCACAAGTGATTAATGATTTATTTTTATAGTTGGTATTACGAAAATTTTCATGATTAATTACTCCAACTGCATTACGAATTACCCCTAATTAGTAATCCAGGTTTTAGTCAACCAAACAAGGAACCCTAGGATACCATTCCATTCTTATTTGTATGATTAGAATTTGGCTTTTGTT
Organism: Heliosperma pusillum; assembly: GCA_022085475.1. Taxonomy (NCBI): domain Eukaryota; kingdom Viridiplantae; phylum Streptophyta; class Magnoliopsida; order Caryophyllales; family Caryophyllaceae; genus Heliosperma; species Heliosperma pusillum. The sequence goes on from JAIUZE010000128.1 coordinate 18,159, forward strand.
TTAAGAAGATTTTAATTCAACTTTTATGCTCACACTATATAAAATTTACCTATTTCTTCTTAATATGAAAATCAATGTATCATCAATTAATTATAACAAGTGGAACTTATAATCAATAGTAACATTGCCTAACTACCGAAAATTAAATGAGATTAATACGAGATGAACTGACCCTCAATCTATATTAGATTGTTAATTAGTCAAGACGACAATCACATTGTTTGTACTAGGTAGCGAAAATTTATCTTGTTTTTTTGTCATTGATGTCAAGCTCAAACCTAGCAAGATTCAATCTTATTACTAACAACTTACATGTACATTCAAATATTATGTTGTCAAGCCAAAGAGGAGGAGGGCCATGTACATCTGTATAGTATAAGTCTCTTTTTTTTCAAGAGAAACTATTCCAATCACTTTCTTGGTTTCATACTTGAGGAAAATGACTTACAACTATTTTGTTTGCATTTTTTTTTGTTTTCGTGCACATACGTCATTACGTCCACATATGTAGTTTTTATGATATCGGATTTTGAAAATCAATTTTGATTACAATGCTTGGAAATTTTTTAACATATGTCGAAATAAAATTATATATGATCGTCATCTCTTGATTCTAACTTTATCAGTTACGTTAGCTGACGACCTTACTAAGCGACATGGCTGCTTAATTACACCTTCATTTCATTTAGTTTGCATGTTTTTCTTGACAAACTGGCACCTCAGAAATGAATCAAAATAATCCAACATAGTCTTCAGATCCAATGTGTTGTACACAGTACACACTCAACTTTTTCTCATACTCCCTATTAAACAAGGCAAACATTGACTCTCAACCTAGTTTACTTTGACTTTGATTTGACCTAGTTTCTTTATACTCTAAAGGCTGGTCACACTGGCGGACCGGGCCGTGCTGGGCTGACCCCGGGGCAGGCCGGGTTTGGGCAGGAACAGGCTGAGATAGGGGTTGTTGTTGGGGGGATAGAGGGCGGGTCGAGTCAGGCCATAAGTGACCCAAGGGGCGGGCCAGCCGTAATGTTTGACAAGCATGTACTCCCTTTGTCCCCATTATTTGCTTACCTTTTATTTGTTTTGTATTCAGAGCCGTACTATTAAAGTTCAATTTGGAAAATACACCTCTAAGTTTGAAAAGATGAAAGTATGAAGTGAAGGAAGAAATCAGACTTTCCCAATAAGGAGTACTTCGTATAAGATACTTCGTAACAATCAATAAAATCACCGAATTCGGGTAATATTACAAATTTCCTAGTAAAAAATACAAACAATATACAAACATCTACCTAGCACAATTTACATCAATTTTCGAATCATTATGATTGTAGATTGTTTGTCAATACATAAACTTGTACAATATGGTACACTAGGAAACTTACCATGTTACGACTCTACATCATCACGCATGGGAAAATATGTACCTTGCAATGAGCTTGAATTGGCTAGGTCATCCTTCGAGAGCACCGGGAGAAACCACAGCGCCTTACTCGTGCCAAAAACCTGAAATGTTTTTAATGATCACCAGAAATCACACATTGTTTAGAGAAATTAACACACTATTGGACAATTAGGCTGTTTTGCTTGGGTCTTTCAAAAACTTGGACTCGTGGAGTGACGAATTTGACAATGAGGAGACGAGCGAAATGCATGATGTGATGGCAGAAAACTATCTTTAAAGCATGGAAAGTGAAGCAACGCTGCGACTCAGCCAATAGCGAACGTTGTGAACAATATTATTAATGGGCCGGGTTTATATATTAACAAGATACGACGTTGTACGGGTCGACGCGTCTTAAATGAGAATTTGTGAAAACTCAAAGGGAGTGTTGGTTGTATAACCTGCTCGAAATTCCGTTTAAAACCCACATCATACTTCCATCTAGCCGATGTTTCCTTTTTCTCCTTTCTCTTCACATAATGCTGTCAGTCAAATTATATCAAGTTACACCATACGGAGTACATCATACAAAATTGATTCAATTTTTTTTTTGAAAAAAAAACATTAAATTTGAAATCAGGATTTCATTAGAAAATTAGGAGACAGTAAGTTACCTCTACAGAAGTTGTGTTGCTCCAGAGAAGAATTGCATGCATAACAACGAAACAGAGGAGACTGAGGGCAAAAGCCAAATTAAGAACTGCACGAAGAAATGTGTGAGATCATCCGAAGGACGAGTGCACAACTCGTTAAACAATGGTCAAATTGGCCATGATGAATATTGAGAAGAGAAGTACATACCAAATGCCAAAGCCATGACAGCGAGATTCCCTGGAGATCCGGAATGCTTCTTTGCTTCTTTAAGCAGCGTAAGAATATTAGGAAGCAATACTAGAGTGTCCATAGTCGTCTCCAAGAATGTATAAATCTGAAAGCGATATTAGGGAGATGAAGGACTAAGTAATAGAGTGAGTTTAATAGACAAAAAGATATTATTTCACATTCTCCCTAGTACTGTACCACTGTCAGTTTTGTGGTAAATTTCAAGATAACTTTCATTTTCAATGGAGCCAAGTACTCATTAATCGTTTGATTTGGAATCTATAGGTACCAAGTAAAGCAAAATTAGCCGCTAAACTTTACGCGCCTCTTATATACTGAGCTAGGAATAAACTCAATCTCCAATGCAACTATCGTAATTTGTCTTCAGTCAACAGTTTAACTACAGAAGTAAGATTGTGTACATCTGACTTATTACCTGCCGCAGGTGAGGGGCTTTGAGTTGCTGAGGTAATGGTGATGATGTCAGGGATAACATTAATACTGACTTTCGTAAACATTATTAAGAATGTCGGAGATAAGTACAGACTGTACCAGCTAAGTTTTTCAAAATCAGGCCTTAAGAAAAACATTGCACCTTCAAGTCCAACAGCTCAAAAGGCACTCTCATAGTCTCATGTACTAATATCAGGGTCTAATATTATAAACGATAGGCAGAAATTCAGATTTACGAAATGGTTGTAGGGTTGGAGAAGAAACAGGAAATAGAATAACAAAAAAAATGTGAACTTACAAGAAATAACAGGAAGAACTTGTAGTTACGAGCACCAACACAATTTACTACCCATACACAATGGTGATCCATTTTAAGAACGCATCTCTGGCCTACAGAAAACCAAAGGCATGTAATCAGCAAATCGTTTATACAAACTATCATAGAGATGCTCACCAACAACAAAATTTAGCAGAACTATCGTTTAATACAAAAATTTAGCACCAACACAATTTACTACCCATACACAATTGGTCTCATTTACGTATGCAAAATTGAATCTTCTATATACTAGGATATCCCAACGTTAATGCTCACCAACAAAAAAATTCAGCAGAACTTCTACAGCGCACACATATAGATATCCACCAAAATAGAGTCCCTAAATGTCTCTTTAAACCGATGTACTTCGCAAAAGTTTTTTAGTTACTTCAACCGTCTCAAGTCAATTGTTGCTATAATATTTATTTTCTTCAGTTTCCTGAAAAAAATTACTAGCTGCAAGCATATCGTAATAAAGAAGGAAAGCCGTAAAATATAGCAGCGTAAATCAACAGGTCAGCTAGAATGAGAGAAATGAAGTAAATCACTTCTGATAATAGGAGTAGCTTACAGACGGAACAATGGTGGCAACGTGGTGGCTTGAAATTACGACATCCATTACAATAAGTCGCAGCTGATCTTCCCTCTATACCACCTGAAGACGGCCATGGAGAAGCGAGCGACTCTAATGGAATGTTATCTGGCTGCGTGGATGAAGTACCTTCCTCCAGGTTTACTTCCGATACTGGCCTCCAGTTTTGAGGAACAGAACCAGGGTCTTGAAATACAGTCATAAAGTAGCTCCAGGTTAACATTATAAGCTACAAATTAGTGTTCGAGATCGAATTAGGAAAACCAAATGACAGTAAAAAACTTACACTACACATAGCAGAGTAAACACGGACTGACCCTTTGTAGACGACCTACCAAAATGAGGCAAAAGGTGGAGAAAGATAGTGGAAAGCGAGAAGGAAAAGGCATGTCCGCCTACTGTTACATAAATCACATTTGTTTCATCTTCTTGTTCTGATAATGTCGTATAACTGTATTAGCTCCTAACAGTCTCAAGACTCTCAACACCATTTCCATTTCCATTTCCATTTCCAATGAGTAAAAACTTGCTACTCTTTAGCTGATTTCAGGGTGGTGAATGGTGATGGAACAAAACAAAATGGTTTACTAAACTAGTTACGGTTCTTATTATAGTAAAGCAACAATTTAATCCAATTTCCGACACAATTTTCACTTTGAGTCATTTGGAACCAGCCTATTTATATTGCTTAATATTCCCTCTATTACGGTCATTTGTTTACCTATTCCGTTCAGAACGTCTCATTCATTTGTTCACTCGGTTTTTGATAGTTAACTTCATAACCCAATTGCTTTGGTGTCCACTTGTCATTCCACAACAATAAACACACATGGCTCCCTCCCCGCTCTTGGTCTTTGTGCCAAAAGCAAAAGCAAAGGTAAACAAATAACCGAGACATAGTAAGTACATGGATGTGGTTCATAGCCCGTTACCCTCCCATTTATGGAACCACTTTAGACACTAGGGTAATGTTGTTACTCCTAACTCCGAGTTGGCAAGCTAATTCATCTCACCACAATCAAGATATTCATACCACAAATAAGTCTCATTACTCCAATCAAATCACTAATTTGAACCCAAAATGTCTTACCCTAGTCGTTAAGAATAATGTACAGTGAATAATAGTTCCCAGGTTCAATCCCCTCATTCGACAAAGAATAAAATAATAATCAAATTACTAATTTGACCCTACACTTCTTAAAAAAACACCATAGCCAAACACATACAATTACACAATCCACAATTATATAAAACCAACCACTATAAAAAAAAAACCAACAATATTTCCTCGGTTCGGTCCAATTCATTACATTTGACAAAACACGTGTCGGTAAAATTTAAAAAACAGAAAATTCACAAGGTATCCTTGAGGGTTGACATTTTGCACGAAATACCCAAAATTTTGATCTAGAAAACTTTAAGAGGTCATAACTCGTGTTTACGAGATCATATAGTGACGATTTTTTTTTTTCAAATCGATCGTCTTTCCAAGTACTACGATTTGAAAAAAAAATTGTCGAGTTCCGAATTCGTAACCAAGAGATATGCTCGCTCAAAGTTTGTTAGGTCAAAAAAACTTTGACATGCAATAACTCCTAGCTACGGGATCCAAATACAATAATTTTTTTTCCAAATCGTAGTTTTCGGAAAGATGATCGATTTGAAAAAAAAAATGTCACTTTATGATCTCGTAAACACGAGTTATGACCTCTTAAAGTTTTCTAAATCAAAATTTTGGGTATTTCGTGCAAAGTGTCAAACCTCGGGGTACCATGTGAATTTTCCGTTTTTAAAAAATGTAGTGAATTAGACCGAACAAAGCGAATACTAAACTCACCAAAATATGGAAGACTACGATGATAAATGCAGCAGGCACACGATCACCACCACCATGGATCAATTTGGGCCCCCAAGAAAGAACCACAACGGCCCAATAACTAATGACAATAATACCCACAACCATAAGGATCATCAAATAACCCAAATACCGCAACCCGGTACATAACTTAAACGGGTTGATATCCATGGTCGGGTCAGCTCTTCGGGTTACCCGGAATTCGGGGAATACGAGGAGTGGTCGAGGTTTTCGGGGTCTGGGTTTGAACAACGATTTCCAATTGTCTATCGCCAGTTTTTACTTACTGTCGATAGACTAAATAAAACCGTTTTACACAAGAATTTGAATTTGTGTTGGGTTAATGGGTCTTGGTACTCTTAGAGTAGCAACAAAAATGGAGATTTTGATTTTCATAGAAGACAAGTTCAATTCAGTAGTTGGACTATGTCCCTTTAATTGATGAGAGTAGTATATCAGGTAAAGAGGGGATCGAGTAAGAAGTAAGATCTAATAAGCCCCAAGTCTTACTAAACCCGTATTATTCGTTACAAGTTGAACACAGATAATATGCAAGTGAAATGGCAAATAAGAATCCATTTGTCATTCACTTTTCCTTACCACTTATATGACACACTGTAATCAAAATTGAAAGCGGACCATATATGACACAATGTAATCAAAATTGTAAGCGGGCCGGGTCACACCTCAACGAAGGAGAGACGGACCTTGTGCTAACATAATGGACGTTCATTCTAAATCCAATTGATGGTTGGTTATATGAAATATTAATTATGTAGTATCGAGTTAAGATTTTATAAAATTGTGTTAGGATTGTAGACAGGTTAAATTGTAAGATCCTAGAAAATTAAGATTCTGCCTAGGGGTCGGTTACCAAGGTCCTGATCAGAAGTTTAACAACAGTGGTTCGAGCCGAGTCATTTTTCGGGAAAACTATTATCAAGTTTTTTTTAAGGATAATAATTGAGTAACAATAAACATTCAAGACGGGTGATACAGAGTCTTATCAATTCAAATTTGGGTACTGAATTCGGGTAGGGTCGAGTACGAGTCGGGTAATTCGTTCCGGGTCAATTTTAACTGGTCTAGTAGTTGATAATAGTTCACTAGTTCAGCCTCTTGTAGGGAACAGCCCAGCCTTTTATGAATGGGCCGTTCTATTGACATACCTTTTATCCAACAATATGATTCCAGAATGGCCAAACTTATGCACTCGAAAATCTCCATCAATAGTCATTTGAAAACGTCCGCTAATAGAAAGTATCAATTCCTTTTTTTGGTTCTTGTCTTCTTGATCAAAAGTATACAAATTTTTTTTGGTGTCTTATTCACTTGTTTATCTTTTTTTATATGTAAAAGTATTGATCATGTAACATTAAGAAGATGTTAAATGATGTTAATGCATTTAACATTATGCGTAAATTGTTTCAACAATTGATGGAAACGAATGAATAATTTAATTTATTACTGTGGTAATATGAAGTGATTTTATTATTGTAAAGTATAACGTGGATGAAAAATCCTTTGGAAAACACACAACAATCTCACAAATATATATCATACAAGGTGACTACAAAGTCGGGGTAAGAGGGTGTGATAGGTAGTACAACGACTATTGTAATACAATAATTAACGGGTTACTCTAGTGGTATTATTGTTGGCATTTTCCAATATTACCGGAGGTCTAGAGGTTGTCATCTTTAGTTATTGTGGGTTCCGAATTGGTATTTATTTGGGACGGATACGTTGTACTGGTACTATTATTAGAGTGGATTCTAGTCGCTTTAGCTAGTGGGTTTTACTTGCGTTTTGGAAGGTTTTGCTTTGAATTTGAGCCTAAATACCGTCTCATTTTATTTTTTGCTTGCGTATTATGAAACAACATGGTGGATTAATATGACATACAGTTGATAAAAACCTACATGAATTATTGCAAATCTCAATAACAACGTTAAGTTGATTTCATATCACTTCTCACAACTCCGTATTTGAATATAGAGAGTTGCGTAGAAATTACTCTTGATGAGATTTATTGAACCAAAAACTCGGCCTAATCTTGCCACCTTTAATAATAATAATAATGTTCCTTAAAATAGGATTTTGTTCGTAACGACCGACAATTCCTGATAATGCCAAGTCACTTACGAGTGAAGAAATATAAAAATAATATGCCGCTTATGAGAACACGATTAGTTCAAGTGGTAAAAGCTCTTTTACTTTTACTTTAACTATGAAGTTGAGGGTTTAATTCTCACCCGCGACATAAGTGTGCTCATTGAACCAAAAATAAAACTATGTCACTTATTATCTGTAGCATATACTTCATATTAAGCATTTAAGGGAATTAATCGGAAAATAAATTGAAGCCCGTTTTGACCTAAAAATAATCGGGTTTCTCGAACGGAAAATAAGATAACACCACCATCGTTATAGAATTTTTATACCACCGCTTAGAAAATCCATTAAAATAGTGAACCCTATAAGAACAGGTGAAAAATTGGTACTTAACATCGTATCATGCACTTAGTGACGCCCAATTATTATCCTTCTTAAGACACTTGGTTCATATGTCATGCCCTATGAACTTCATGAGTCTTCTAATCAGTTCACCTTGAGAAACAACTAACTCTTCTAATGAGTCTTCTAAGAAGCTAATTCAGAAAACCATTAACTAAAAGTTAAAAAAAAAAACTTGAAAATGCTATAGTGATGAAGGACAAGCTAATAGTAGTATTAGTAGCTGCTACTCTGCTAGTTTCTACTGCAGAAACAAATCAGTAGGTCTTGCTTGCAACGGATCGGATCTTGCGACGGGTATTTTGTGAGAATAAATGGGTAGAGGGGACAAGGTGGGCACCCCCCATGTGCTTCTCCACTCACCCTTGATGGGTATTTTGTGAGAGAATATGGTATCCGTCTTAAGCTTGCGACGGATAGTGTCCGTCACAAATGAGAATTTGTGGAAACAAATATCAACAGTTACCTTTTCATCACATTATCAATCACATATTCACATTGCATGCTTATAAGATTCACATTACCGTAGAGTAAAAAAAAAGTGCTATATTGCTAATACTATAACAATAAACACAAATCATAGAATAAAACCAATGTTACATGAGTCTTTAATTGGCTAAACACTTACTTCATATTATTAATCTTCACAAACGTTTTCCTTTATATATAAACGAATCATCTTCCAATGTAAAACGATTTTTTTCACGCAGAGAGAAAGAGTTGGGTCATGTTCTTTTTGCCTTAAACGAGCTCATCTACTGGATTAAATGAAGGTGAGCTAAAGTTAAACAAATAAATATAGTTGAGTTAAAGTGAATGAAGTTGACATAATGCCTAATTTTGTGAATAGAATAGGTAAGCAGATTTAACTAAAGCTAAACTAAACTTAGTTGAATATAGCCGAACTGAAATGAAACGAGCTGAAATTAAGTCAGAAAGAACATGATCTTAGTCTTCCTTAAGACGGGAGTATCCGTCTTAATATTAATACGAATTAAATACTATCAACCTGGACATATAAGACAAATTCTTTTATTTTTTCCTATGCATATTGTTTTTGTCCTATTCATTTCGCATGGGTATATAAGTACTAAAGTACATTTAGCCGCCTTCAAGTTTAAGACGGATATATTCGTTTTAAACAGAATTTGCCAAAGACATAAACAACTTTCTTTGATTTGCATTTTGTTTGGTTTGACTTGTAGCTGACAACTATTATCACCTACTATTGTAGTGTTTTATAGTAGGCACACATTTCTTAACTAGGAGAATTAATACAATTTCTTTACTAGTACAATGATTGAACATATATGTAATTTTGATTAAATTACGTGACAATTTAAACCTATTGAGAGTAAACCAAAATCTCGAGGTTAACGATGTTCATTTACTGTTGTGCACTGATTCTCTTGCTTTATTGCATTATACGAGTATTACTATTATTTTATTCAACCATCAACATAAAATGAAACCAATTTTTTTAAAAAACAAAAAATTATTGACAGAAATTTGAAAGTGCATTATTTATTACTCCTTATATGTTTTTTTTAGTAATGACCCAGTTCCCACTTTTAAAATATATGTGAGGAGTATTCTAATATGTTTTTTAGTAATGTCGAATTGTCGAGTATTTTAATAAAGTGGGAACATCAATAGGATATGAAAGAAGAATAAAAATTATCACGGTAAAAATTTTAAATAATACAGTAAAATGATTAATACACCCGATTTTAATATTATACATCTCTCCGAAAGAATAACTACCCGTATATTACACTTGTAACATAGTATAATGAATTACAAGAGTATAGAAATATAGAAAACAATCAACATTCCAAAAAATTTCTATGTCTAAAACCTAGCTAGACACAAAAAAATCGGATCTATAATAAGTGGCGGATAATTACTCCTTTCTTCCTAATCAGTTATTCACCTTTGAGTAAACCTATAATTTGAACGGAGAAATCTATAATAGACACAGCTTGACCCGTCGTGCTTCTACCCATTTGCGCTAAGATACGCCACTATAACGAGCCCTAAACCACAGTAACTTAAACATCATTACTTTTCATGAAAATATTGAAATAACGAAATGAACCCATGCGACATAATACTTACATTAACCACAGCAACATACATACAACTATACAAGTATTAAATCTACTACCCCTTCATTTCACCATTAGGACGAAAAGATCTCCGGAGTATTTCTGAAAATACTCCATAGTATATTATTAAGTACTCGTAATTGATATTATTAAAGGTGCATTGTCATAGATCCATGTAGATCTTTCACATATAAATGTAATAAGGGTAATGTTAAATACAGCCATTAGGGTTGTATTTAAGGAGTTCAAAACTTCTATATATGGTATTAATATAGGAAATGATGTCAAATTTGCTCAAAAACTTATGTTATTAATGATAATATTAAATGAATATTTCCTCTTTTAACCCCTTAAATACAACCCTTATGGCTGTATTTATCATTTTCCATGTAATAAATTTAATTAAACTTACCCTTAATCAGATCTATAAATAAATTTACAAAAACCTCAACATCAACCTAGAATCAAATAGTCTAAAAGAAGGAAAACCTAGGGTTAAAAAAGTGGATCTGAATATTCCATACAGTTTCACATGCATTGAAAGTAAAAAAAAAACAAAAACAAAAAATACATCATGAATTCATGATTAGTAAATGATGATGAACTCTGAAAAAAATAGAAAGAGTAAAAAGTTTGTAGGGTTATTTAGATCTAGTACTTTCAATCTCACTGACAAAAGTAGAATCCCCCAAAAAAACATGCATTTCATCATCATTACCTAATAATATCAACATATTTATTTTCCAGTAATTAAAGTAATGATGATAAAGACTAGAGTATACTCTTAACCCCAAAAATAAATTAAAATTACTACCTCTTCTCATCTGATTCTTTACGTTTATATTCATTCCCGACTCCCTAGTAGTACTCGTAATATTTAATTAAACGTAAAGAATCTGTTAAAACGAATGAAATATATTGATACTACCTCGAAAATTAAGGGTGTGTTTGGATGGAAGCAAATAAAATTGGGGGGAATGAAGCCTGGTCCGGCGACCCGATCTAAGGTTAAACCGATATAAACCCGAATAAGTCCTCGAGCCAAACAACATTCCCCTCAACTCATTTACTTCCTTTCTTCTTGTTCTTCTAACAAATTCATGTGTTATTTTTCTTTTAAACAAAAAGTTATACATATGATGTGTGTATATATATATATGTATAGGAGTGGAGTTCTCCTGGAAACTCGGCATAATATTAGGGGGAGGAGAGAAGGAGATGAGGAGAAGGAGGAAGAGATGAGGATGAGGGTGTAGCGGAATGTGAGGGGGCTGTTATTATACTCCAAAGACAGGGCAAAAGTTGGAGAATAAAATAAAAATAAAATCGAATTTTATGTGGTGTGATGGGTAAATAATCGTAAACTTTATTATACAGCTCAGATTCTACACCATCAGTAGTACTATAACGGTTAACTGGTGGTATAGTGCATGAATTGAGTGTAATTAGGGTTGTCAATGATGTAATTCGGTATATCGAGCCCTTTCAATTGGTTTTATTAAGCTTGATCAAATCGAGCTCAAGAAACTTGTTTCAGTTTTAATTTTTTAGAGTAATTAAGTTTATATATTTTTTTAAAAATTATAAAAGTTATAATAAAGTAAACAAGAAATTATATGATATAAGTTGTCATATGAAACATAGGAGGTCATGTTTCAGTATTTTAGATGTTAAGTTGGGATCGTAATTGCAAGAAAATTAATGACATATAAGGAAAAATAGACAAGCTAAGGGTGTGTAAGCAAACATCAACCCTAATTCATAAAATAATAACATTCCATAATTTTTTGTAATATGTATATGTACCCAAAGGTTGATATATTTCTTTGAGGTGAATTGAGAATCGCTGACTTTGTTTATCCCCCATTTTCGAAAGGATGAGATAAGTTACTCTTAGCTTATTTTAAGAAATCAATCTACTTTTCCACCTTATTCCTACCTTAAACTACCCTAAAGTTAAGGGTAGGCTAGTAGTATACTTACGATTCGTCGCCAATTCATATACATTTGATCTCCCTTAAGACAATTATATACGTCATAAGTATAAAATGGGACAAATGCTACCCCATTTAGGTAGATGAGACAACACTTTCTCATGCCCTAGGCATTTTTGTTTTTAATTTTCTTGTTTAACATTATAACATAGATATGTCCGCCTTAAACAAAAGCTCGTGCTTCCTACTAAAAATACCGTAACATGTCATTCAGTGTCACTCAGTTTTCACACTAAATTGCTTTTGTTTTACCTCTGAAATTCATTCAATCATCTCCAAACTAAAGTCCACTTGATTGACTCTAACAAATTAAAAGAACAAAGGCACCGTAAAAAGTAAAAAGGTAATTTGATGAAGATGTTACCTTTTGTGTTTAAGGGAATTAGGGAAAGGTAAAATGTACCTTCAAGAGACCAGCTAGAGTTTCCTAAAATTCCTAATCTAGGTATATATATACTCACATATCATATTTAATTTTTTTTATTAGTCTTTAATAACATCGACATAAAACATGCAATCCATTTGTACATTCACCAGATGCCAAAAGTCATCGAAAATGTCCTAGCTAGTTTAGTCGTTAATAAGGCGAGGGTACTCTATGCAAGTTTGAGACTCCTCTTCACCCTAGACGATAATACTCTTTTTAAGTCAGGTCGAACATTTGAAGTCACTTAATAACGTTGTATGACTTGTTATTGTGAAATAAAATATTTATTTGGTGTAAATAACTAACAATTTTGTCAATACGAGTACTTACTAAATAAGACTGCCCGTTGAACAAATTAAATTCATATGACGATTGTGAATGAAGTTTTATGTTTTACTCCTACAGATGCTTAAGAATTGCCTCGTATTTTTTTTTGACCTATTTTTTACTAGTCTAGAAAATGAAGCATTTCGAAAGAGTCCGAGGTAGTAAAAAACGAACTGAAATCAAACCAAAATAAAATTTATTTATTTGAAATGAAGACCATAATTGACTAGAAACAAAGAAGTTGGGAATTGTACTATGATTGAAAATAAATGGGACCATAAAAATAGGGGAATCAAAGTATAGTAAAGAGGGTATCTGCAATTGAGTCAGATGAGTAGTTGAGTCATTTACCTGCCCCATAAAATAAGTAACATACACACACCCATTTATTATTCGAATGTTTATACGTACTGCAACCCTTATTCATTCCCATGTTAGCTTCCTGTGTTGTTTTTTACACCGGCGATTAACCCTAGAGTGTAGAGACTCAACCATGACGGACCGAGACCGGTTGGGGTTTTAGCATTACAATTTTACAATTTACGGGAGGGGATTCAAACTTCAGACCTATTATCTATATATAATACCTTTGTTAGAATAAGAATAGAAATAGTAGTGTTAGCACTAGTGAGTACTGAGTAGTGACTAGTGTAAGCCAGTCCTTATTATTATACTCCTTCCATTCTACTTTTATTATCATTCTTTATGAGTACGTCATTTGTAATGTCAGGGTATATCCATGGGTATGTCAGTTCCTATTTGAAAGGCTTGAAAGGATAGTGATAGGGCGCCACCCGATGACGCTGATCTCGGCGCCACCATAATAAAAAAAATAAGAAAATAAAATATTGATTTTCTTATTTTGTGCCAAATGTTTAAGGATAGATACGTAATTTTACATTATCTAATAGTTCTTCAAATAAAATAAAACTTTTAACTAAATCAAATTAGAATAATATTTACACAAAAATTACATTAATTTAACTACAAAATAAACGTTTCTTCATCACTGTTCATCTAGTGGGTCTCAAAAAATATTACGTAGTACAAAATAAATGAACTGGTTTTCAACACTGAATACACCAAAACGAAATTGTATGGACAAAAAATTTATATTATTTACATGTAAACATAAAAGTGATGTATATACAATAAAGTATTTCACCCAAAGTTAAAAAAAAAACATCAAAAGATTACTAGACTGGTTACGAACTTGGCTTTACGTACTCTAGTTATGTGCAACTTAGTTTATTTTAATTAAGCTTAATTAAAGTCGGTTCAATTCAATTTAATTAAGCTTAACTTAGTTCACCATCCTTCAAAATGTTTCTGTTTATCTTAGCTAATTAAGCTCAATTTAAATCTGTGCAGTTTTGCTCGACTAAGTTCAGTTGAATTCATTAACACTTGTGTATTTTAGATATAACTTTATTTTTTACAGCATAATACTTTATAAATATGTTTCAACATATTATTATTTTGTCAACAATATAAACTAAAAAATATTAAACTGTCGCGGATTTTTTTTATCAAATTATATAATCCCTCGATCCGTCTCAGTAATTTGTTTGCCTTTTATTTGAATACCGCTCACGAAGATTAAAAAAAATAAACAAATCACCTATATAAAATGGAGCACAAGAAAACAAGATAAGAGTATACTTTATCATTTTTAGTGTCTAAATTTGTTATATAATAAGACGGTGCAATAGACATGTTTGATTCAACCACTTTAATCGCCAAAACAACAATTCTAATATTCAAATTCTAAAACAAGCAAATTGTTTAAAAAAAACGAAAATGTTGGAAAGAGGTTTCAAACCCAATACCTCCTTCACGCTCAATTCCCCCTTTGCACAAGATACCATCCTGCCAAAGACTCAATTTGTTTCTAAATGGTATATGAAAGTATTTATTGCATGTACTACTCTTAGTTCATAATTATAGTTACACAAAAAATGCCTATCTACTTCTTTGAGATTTTTTATATATTTATAATTATCATTATTATTGTTACAACTAATTAATAAAGTTAAATTTCTATATATATTACCCTTAGCATTATTTAGTTTGAATTTTAAATTTTGATGAAAGCAAAGCACAATAAGTATAAAATTTACAATAATATCCCCGGTGGCGCTCAAATTGAGCGCCACCAGACAGCGCCATCTCATTTTCCTAAAATCCATTCAAAATTACAAATTTGAATATGATCCGAAAGACTCATCAAACTTCAAAGTGGAGGACACTGGCTCCATAATTCAAAGACCCTCATGTAATAGTGTGTTCCCTTTAACTATTATATTTTCATGCATTTATTAGTGCTATAGTTCTCAGTTCTCTTGAAAGTTGTGTGTAAATTATGGAGATATATAAAGAAGAAGAAGATGGCGGAAAGAAATAACACCTACACTTTGTCTACCTTCTCTCACTTTTGCTGCACATAAAGTGGCCTCTTTTACACTTATTTATCCCTTAAATCCTTGTCATTAGCTTGAAATTAAAAAAATCAGCTTTATACTAGAACGTTGTCAACTTTATCTCGTCGCTTTTACGACTTGTTATTGTGTGAGACGGTTGTATACTGTGAGACGGGCTATCATGTAAAAAATTCAATTGTTTTATTAGCACCAAATGAATTGTTTTATTAAATAAATAGACAATCTTAATTAGGGCTCTTTTACATATTTACTTCCACTAGTACGAATATTAATATATTATTGCTCCGTTTTTGCTCTGTTTGACTTTTTAAGATCAAAGTTTGTTAGCTTTCACAATAAATATATTAAAAATATAAAAATTTAGAATGTCATACAGAGTATATGTTATATTCCATATTTTTTAACTTTGTTACTTTGTACAATTATATTTTCAACTATAAAAAAGAAAAGTTAAAGTCTCCTTAAAAACCTAAAAACTTTTCATTGTAGTACGTACACCTCAATCGCATAACGAAAATTGAAGCTCATATCAAAATCTATAAAAAGCTTATCGAATTTCAAACTTTGGCGTAAAAGCCCTATATAACGAGTAGTCTTCTATAAAACCACCTTATAATAAGACATGCAAAACAAATTACAAAACACTTTTATGCTCTTTTTACCCAGTAACCCAACCATGGTAAGTAGTGGAAAGTTTTTTTAAGGTGTAACGCGAAAGTGGCGATTTAACCTTTTAATTTTGCTCAATGATGAAATTGAGTCTCTTAAGTTTCACTGGGCAATCGAATCCCTTAACTGTAACAAAAATTGTAATTCTAACCCCAATTTTATTTTTAGCTAAAATAATCTCAACAAATGTACATTTTATATTTATATTATGCAATTAATAACACATAAATATTACTAATGTCAACTTTAATAATTTATATGAAATTAGTTATTCATTGAAAGAATAAATTTACATCTTTTAATAATAAAAAAAATAAAAAAATGATAAAATTTCATGAACTATCGTTACATATATATACGGAGTAATAAATTGTCTAACAATTATATATAGTATAAAATTTATAACTTTATCAAAAATGAAGTTTATATAGGATAAATTGAATTATAAAGTTAATGTTGGCCAAATATTCATTTATGATAAAAAAAAGGGGTTTAATTTTATGTTCAACTAAAGTTATGGGACTTGATTGCTACAAGTCAAACATAAGGAGCCTAATTTCATCATCAAACAAAGTTAAGAAGTTAAATTGCTACTTTTCCGGATACGTAAATTAAGGTATAATCTTACGACAACGATTTTGTAAAACCAACATCCAAGAATTTTTGCTAAATAACACACATCAAGGAGTCGGCTTAATAGCAAGCTACATTATTTGATGACCCAAAATCAATAGTTATTCAATAGTTATTCACGTCTAGACCTAGGTTTGGACGTAAACTATTCATGTATATTCTATAATCTTACAATATGGCCAAACTTACGTACATGGGCTATAGACTGCATACAGCCCATTATAGAATGTAGATTTGCTCATCAGTCTAACTGGGCTTGTCTTGAAATCATAAATCAGATTTGGATTACTATTTATATATTTCGGACGTTTGAAAAGTTTCGGAACTGAAAATTAAAGTAAGGTTTAATTACTTTTCGAATTCAACCCAAATTAAAATTTTGAGCACTTGAATTTAAATTAGTTATAAAAATTTGGTCAGTATCCAATATTACTTGTCGTAAACTTGTGCGATAAGTCGAAATGGGTCACATAATTTGACCCACCTCGCCCCACCTAAATTACCGTTCTAATTCTATGAAATCTTCAAACATTCCCTCATATTCACAATAAGATTTCTCTTTGAGTTTGACACAAAATTAAAATTAAAGGTTATTAATTAAATAAGGTAAATTATTGTGGTGGGGTGAGGTGATTGGGATAGAGAATGTATTGTAGGGTATTATTGTGAGGTGAGATGATTGAAATAAATATTGTTGTGGATGAGATGATTAAAATAATATAAAATAAAGGTATTGTGGAGTATTGTTGTGGAGTGAGGTGATTAAAATAAGTATTAAAGTTTACTAAATAAGGATAGAGGGAAAGTATTATGAATAGATGAAAAAAAATAGGTAATGTTATTTTTAACGGAGTTTATTTTCGCAGTACGTTTTTTACTCATTTTAGTACTTTTTACATCAAATTTTCCATTAGCTACCCTTCACAAAAAAAAACACATCAAACCTACTTCTCTCTACCTCCTTCTCTTTCTCTCTAACTTTACTTTCTTCAAATTCCATAAAATTACTCTTCAAGTACGAAGGATTATTCAAATGAAGAACACGTATTGAATACGTTAATCTAATATTAATAAATTGACTCTTTATTATATTTTAATTTCTCTATTCATTTTTAATTAGGGTTTCATGTCTAAATTATTAAATTGTTGAGGGCTTTATTTAGTAATGGCGATGACGGAAAACCGATGATCGGTATTGGGGTTGGACATCCGGCGAAGGTACGGCCGACGCAGTGACTGCCGGCACAGTGAAGGCGGCGCAGTATAGCGTTGTATACTTGTATTGTATAGAAATTCCAATTTGTACGCAGTATATTTTATATTTGGCTAGTACTGTATTCCTGTACTACATTAAGCAATATAGAAAAAAAATCCATGTACTGATATAGAAAAAGATTGTCCAAGTTTTACGCAAAATTGATGCAGAATAGTACAACTTCACCACTACCAACTCCCAACCACCAAAACCTCACTGCCGACCTATCACCACCAGTCAAACGCCAGTCTTTCACCGGCGACCCTCCCTACCAACGTCGATCTTACCGTCCCCACCGGCGACCCTCCACAACGACGTCGACATGACTCTGCTCACCGGCACGACCCTGCTCACCGGCGCCGTCCGTGTTCACTGGCGGCGACCCTCCCCCATATCGATATGCTTTGTGAGAAGTTTGATGAATGAATGTTTTGGCATGAGAGAGAAAACATTAGAAAGAGGTGAGAGAGAGAAATTGATATGAGAAATGAGAAGGGTATAATTGTTAACAATGTACTAAAATGAGTAAAATGTGTACTGCGAAAATCAGGACCCTAGTTTTAATAGGAGAGAGTATTATCAACAGTTTCTATTTAAGAACTGAATTCTACATAATTCAAAGGAAAAATTACAAATAACCACCACGTATTTGCGTATTTTTACAAATTACCACCATGTATTTGCGTATTTACAAATAACCCCTGAACTTTAATGTATACTCCCCAATCACCACCGTATTTTTACCCCGAGCATCGTTTTTATTATTTCCCGACTTCTTAAGTGACGATTTAAGTGAAATTACAAAACTACCCCCATCTAATTATACTAGCACACTTTACCCAACTACTACATTGATTTTCATCTTTCCCCAATTCATAGCCCTAAACCCTAAATTACTAAATCCATTAGTGAAAATCCCCAATTCATCTCTCACTCTCTCTTTCTTCAGTTTCTCGACCCCAGGTTTGTAGCTCTTTTTTTCTTTCATATTTCGTTGGATACTACAAATAATTCAGATTGAACAATTGAACAAAATACAAACACTAAAGGCTTATGTGAATTGAACGATATATGAAAGAAAAAAAGAGCTACAAACCTGGGGTCGAGAAACTGAAGAAAGAGAGAGTGAGAGATGAATTGGGGATTTTCACTAATGGATTTAGTAATTTAGGGTTTAGGGCTATGAATTGGGGAAAGATGAAAATCAATGTAGTAGTTGGGTAAAGTGTGCTGGTATAATTAGATGAGGGTAGTTTTGTAATTTCACTTAAATCGTCACTTAAGAAGTCGGGAAATAATAAAAACGATGCTCGGGGTAAAAATACGGTGGTGATTGGGGAGTATACATTAAAGTTCGGGGGTTATTTGTAAATACGCAAATACATGGTGGTAATTTGTAAAAATACGCAAATACGTGGTGGTTATTTGTAATTTTTCCTAATTCAAATTCAGAATTGAATTCTACAGAAAATAAGTCAACAATGGGCCGACACGAATGGGTCAACCATGGGCCAGCAAAAATGGGTCGATAACAGGCTGACACTACTTTGGCATGAAGCACGACACGACACGAGCCCATTGGCCCGCGTGCCTTAGGCCGTGGATGGGCTAAGGGGATTGGCAGGACTAGCCCAGTACCCGTGCCTGGGCCACACCAAATTCTGGGGATAGCACAACGGCCCGGCACGAAGCACGACCAATGGTCTGATATGCCACCTCTAATTTTATTGATATGGTTCTTTGTGAACTAGTTCAATGCATCGTTCAATGCTTCTCCCATTGATGGCTCTATCAAGTTCATCAAAATTGCGTTCATAGTCATCTTGTGATTGGAACCGTCCCTAATATTTTGGCAGCTCGCATTTCGTGAAATTCCAATATTAGATCCCTAATACTGTATATTTTAATATATCACTAGTTTTAATACCCGGGGCTTACGAAGGTTTCATGTTTACCCTATATGCATTTTGATTTCTACATAGTGTTAGGTTGTCATTAATTTTGTTCATGTTACCCTAATTTTGATTGCTACATTGTGTTAGTTTGTCATTAATAATTCTCATATTACATTACCAAGGAATTAAAAACTATTGGTACCCCGCACCAATTCTATCCCCTCCGATCCGGGCTCCGACCATTTGCTGATGGCTTGAGAAATGTACTCGTATAAGTCAAAGTTTGCATCTCAAATCTGGGGGAATTAGTTTTTCATCACCTATATTTTGTAATGAACATGAAAATATTACTACATTACTAATTTACTATCATGGAACAACCGATTTTTCTATTATGATTATCTCATGAAACTGTTTTGTTCAACTCACATCTTGTAATATACTTCGTCATTACCTAATAATACAGTATATACCATCTCATTTTACACAAGCATATCTATTTCGTTTATAAGTACCCTATATAATTGCCTATTTTAACCATTTTCAACAACAATATCCTCCGGTCAAAGTGAGATATAGAGAGTATAAACTTTTTGTCAACAATAGGGGAAAGAAGGTGCCCGAGAGTCTAAGACCCTGCTCCTACATCGATACAGACTAAACTTCAATCTGCACATACAGTTTGCAAACTTCATAAACATCACATGCCTTTGGAGAAGCAATAAATGGAGATCATTGAAGAACGTATTTAAGTGAGGGAGATGGGGGGGTTTGAAACGTATTCTTAGCTTTTGTTTTTCATAAGAATAAGAAAATGTAACGTAAGAATGGAATCATATGGTTTATTTCTATTTATAGTGATTTGATGCATGAGCTAATCCCTGTCTTTGGAAGTATTCTTGCTTGTGTCTTATATCATAGGTAGGATTTGAAGCGGTTTCTACGTCATTTTCCTTCACCTAGCTAGAAGAATCCCGAGTAAGGCAAAGCTAAAGTGACGAGTACAAGTGCTTCGGAGGGCGTGCCACGGTCCCACATAAGTTTCGAGGTGAAAAGAATAATATAAGTTCTGAGTCAAGGGTAACAAGATTCAAGTCGCTCCGAGCTCGTATGAATACGTTATGACGGTTTTACTATGCCTTGTCAAAAATTGTCCGCGACCCCAAGCTATAACCTCTACCCTTAGGGTCATGTTCAGGCTCAATAAGGAGAACAAAATAAGCTCAAATGATGATAGTCAATTAGTCACGACCCCTATCGCGGTTGACAACTCAACATCCAAGGGGTTGCATATGCGCACGTCTAAAGTGAAGAGTTGGAGCTGTCGGCCTGGCTGTGGACGTCCCCGATCAGGGTCAGCCACTCCGGGTGGCCGGGGCCATAAAAAAATGCGCGATGCTTTGCCTTCTCGCCTCTTCTATATAATACAAAGCTATTATTTTGACTTGTCATCTTTCATTTTGTCTTTTACTTGTTTTTCTAAGGGTTAGAATACTTACTTTACATTTCCAAATAGTTCTTATAAACATTTGGATTACTTTTTTAAACTTTGATTTGGGTTTTTCATATAGTGATTGTTCATCCATCTCCTTGCTCTTTTATTCAAGTATTTATTTTGGTATTTCTCTTTTCTTAATCTAATTTTATTCATTTCAATTCTAATTTCATTATTGTAAATATGTTATTGTTATAATCTTTTATGCTAGTTATTTGTTTTATTGTTAATATCAGTGAGTAGTTTAATTATCTAGGGAATAGGGATTAGCATGTAGTGGCAGCGGCCTTTGAATGGGGCATGTTTGTACTCGAGATTAGGGGTATAGTAAGCGGGTTTGGGTGGATAGTTAGTGCGTGGAACATAGGGTTGACGAGAGTAGGTTGAACTTGGGTGAGCGAGGTTGGCACACGTTTGGAATGTTGTGGGGATAAGGGGTTTGGTACTGTTTACATGAAGCTCATGTTGAATTCATGTAAATCCTCGAAGCATATAGGATTATCACGAGCTTTGATGGATTCAATGACAGGATCGTAAAGTTCATAGTTGAGACCGTCGAAGACAACAGTAAGGATGTCTTCGATGTCCATGGGGTGGTCGAGTTGGGCAATATCGTCGGTGCAAGATTTAACGGCTTGCATAAAAACGGTAATAGTACCCACACCAAGTTTGAGAGATTAATTGGAGACGGGCTTTGAGTTGAAGTTTGCGATCACGAGTTTTGTCGGCGAAGGTACGAGGGAGGGTGGTCCAAGCTTCATTGGCGGTTGTAGCGTGGACGATGAGGGGGCTAGGTGGATGATAGGGTGCCCGTGAGAGCACTAAGGATGAATTGGTCTTGACGGTACCATGTGAGGTAGGCGGGGTTAGGAGTGGTGTAAGATTTTTATGGGGTCAGTTTTGGATTGGGGGGGGGGGGGGGGGGAGGGTGCCATCAAGATAGTGAAAGAGACGATGGCCGTTCATCGTAGCACGGATTTGGAAACTCTATTATATTGTTTGTTAGGTTCGAGTGTCGGTGAGTTGGATGCAGTTTTGGAAGGTGATGACGGATATCGGTTTGGTTGGTTCGTCTTCGGGAGAAGCATGCATGTTGTTGGTTGTCATGAACTTTTTGAAAAACATTTGACCGAATAGAGGGGTTAATTTGTGTGGCTTTTTGATACCATGTCCTCAATCCATTGCGGGGATATAATTTGGCTTGAAGGAGAGAAATGGAGGGATTCAATGTCCCTCCCTTCCAAATACTCCACATTCATTTTGCTAACCAAACAATCAATTTCTCGCCCTCCCTTTCCTCCCCTTTCTTTCTCTCAAATTTCTCCTATTCAAACACACTCAAGTTACAAATTTCAGCAAAAGTCATCGATCATGACATAGTTGAGATTCAACACAACGTCAAATATCCAATCAACATTTGCATTACTACATACTCCACTCGGACCCGGACCGGCAAAGCTACGGAAAGGCCTTACTCTTTTTAGGTAAACTAGCTCAAAGGAAAAAAAAAAAAGGTATAAAAGTTCAATATATTGCTTTTTTTTGAGTGGATTTTAACTAGTAGTAGCACATTGTCTGATCAAGAAAGAATTTTAGATTCCATTTTAAGTATTTAACAAAATAACAACACTGTCAAAATAATAATATACAAAAAGCTCTTATTTGCTTTGATTAGAGAATTGAAATAAAGTAAGGATACGTATCTTCAATTTCATTTCTAAGTCCATTAACCAGTCAACTCAAGTCAAATAGTCAATACAATAGAGCATTTTTTTAAATAGAAAGTAATAAAATGAGTGTTTAATTAATAAGAGAACCATTTTAAACTGTAAAATGATCTTATTTTATAATTGATGCAAAACAAGTAAATGCGATCGGGATTGCGCTCCTATCAACTCTTTCACTTCTTGCATCAAAAATCAAAAGATGTTAGAGAAGCGTGCAAGTCTATGAATAATCTTGAGATCCGGATTTGCCATGAATAATAACCTTGTATTTTTACTTTTTACTTTTACTTATTTGGTGAATTGGAAAACCTCGTAAATTTGAGAAAATAGGAGTTGTTTGGTTACTTGAAATTACATGAATTGCACTTTTCTAGGCATTGTAAATTCCTACATAATGAAGGAGTTTAATTACCTAGCCCCTATAGGTAAATAGAAACTTCCGTTTCAATTCAACTCCCGGATGTCAACCAAACGAGTTTTGGACAGTTCACATAAATTGTCCTAACTCATGTATTTTGTAAAAATATGGGACATTAGTTCCCATATGCCAACCAAACGATATTATAAAATGTTTTAAGAGACAATTAACTTGCGAAACAATTTTTTCATGACAATTTGAGACGAACATGAATCCAATACGCTTAACTCTTGATAGGGATGGCAATTGTGGAACGGACCGAACCGAAACCGAATCGACCCGAAGGAAAATATTCGATCCAAATCCAAAATTTTAAAACCCATACCCGATCCACTATTTAAATACCCATATCCAAATCCACTATTGGAAAACCCGAACCAAATCCAAACCCGATCCATTCATACCCGAACCCGATCCCGATCCATTCAAATATTTTTGAAAATTTAGACTTTTACAAACTAGAAATTTCATTTTTGTCCTATAAGAAACTTTTTATGTAGTCAAATCAAGTTTTGGACCGGGTTTTGGATTATATCGTGGATCCTGTATGGATTTGGAGCGGGTATGGTTATGAAAAAAGTATAGTGGATCGGGTATGGATTTTCAAGTTTTGGATATGGATCGGGTTTGGATATGAATCGGTGATCCAATAAATAAGTGGATCGGGTTTGAATTTCGCAAAACCCTATCCAACCCGTTCCATTGTCATCCCTAACTCTTGATACATCTACATAAAGTTCATAAATTTAAGTAATTGGCTAAATCCAAATAATCTAGATTGCGTATTCAGGTTAGATTACAAAATTCATTTATGTTGATTTGTGCAATCATTTCGAGTCAAAAAGGCTATAAATAAATAATTTTCTCCATTATAATAATTATAATAATATACGTAAAAAAAGCACTTCTTGCCCACTACAAACTAAAGCATAGTGCATGCGATCGTACTATTCGTCCATTCCCAACATAAACTGAACATATTCCATTCAAAAGTTGTGAAGAACAATCTTAATATTCTTCAATAGAATATATTACGCAAGCGTATACAGTAGATAAAGGAGCAAAATCATAGTCAATCCGAACATATATAGACATTAGGTCTTTATTATGGAGTATATAAATCATACAATAAGTCTTGCTTTTGTCTAAGACGGTTATTATCCGTCTAAAACTTAAGACGGGCCAAGTATTATCCAGTGGTAGTAATAAAGATAAATTTTATGGTATATTCTAGGCAATCAGTGCGATGATTTGGTATGTATATGGTCTGTCTTAAACTGAAGACGTGGATAGTATCCGTCTGAAATGAGAATTTGTGAAAATCATATATGGCGGAGTATAAATAAATGTATACTTTATATAAAGCTATGTTTCCTATTCATTCACCTATTCCATTTTTGTTGTCTTTTAATTTACCTTTTTTATATTAGGAATGTTTCTAACTGGCAATTCGATATGAGCTTCCAAATTAACATTATTATCAACTTTTCATTCAATAACGGCAATCACAATTGACCCTCTTCCATGCATCCTTGATCTTTGTACTAAAACTAAATGTAAACAAACCGTTTACATTTAGTTTTTTTATAGACCGTTTTTTTATGAAGACGAAAATCGAAATAATAGAATGACGGTCAATATGATATCTTAGAGCAATATGAAAAATGGAGAGTACATAGTCTCTTATATATACTAAAAGAATAAGTCTATCAAAATTTTCCCTCCAGCAAAATATCACCCATAGTTTAATAAGTAAATAAATAAATTTATTAGTTTTACACCATTAAAGTCATATCATGTGTAAACTTAAATAGCTTACACTAATTTTCTTATTTAAAAAACAAATAGAAACTACATAATATATGTGACCATGATATTTTAGTTTTAAAACAAATAGAAACTAAATAAGAAGCAAGGATACAAAAATATGGAAACATAAGAAAACTTTGCAAGGAGTATTTAATTTGAATAGTGTTTTCGCACAGAAATTGTAAGAGATTACAAGAATTGTTACATGATTCAAAAGGTGCATGTCGACTTCTTTCTTTTCTACGGAGTATATGTTAATCTTATTACGTACTAAGGGTAAATGTTTATTTTAATATTCAACCTGTGCTTTTATTTAATTATTTTGCTTATTTTTATACCCGTTCTTCTATAAAATCATGCAATTGCTTGTGCTCTAATGTAAGCTCGACAATACCATTTACCAAGTATTTTCTTAGCCCGTTGTTTACATGTATTGTACTTATATTACAGCCGGTGTTCTTTACATGTTCTTGTTGCCCTTTGTCTGATTCTTGAATAATCTACAAAATCTTGCCATTATTTCAATATTCTTAGTTGAGTGTGACTTGAATTAATCGTATTTTCTATAGCATTATTTACTTGCACCATCTATAACATTGCTTGAATTTTTCATATTACAAATTGGAGTATAATTAGGTGTTATTTAGTCGGTTTATATGTACCGTTTCTCTCATTTATATAAGTATTTATATAAAACCGATCAATATATATTAAACTCCTTTAAATAGTTGTTGAGCTTTCAAATAAGTTTATTAATTATTTTCCATGTATATTCATTGAGCACATAAGATTAGAAGTACGGAGTAATTTGTAAGTTAGTTATTGAGCAGACGAGGCTATATATTTTAAAAAATGTGGTTTTCTAATTTGTAACATGTAGTATGGTTTCATTACTTCATACATATAGTGATATAGTCTAGTTGCTCAATGTAGGAAATATGTAAAAGCGTACGATGATCGACGTGCCGCTTTTCTGTCCACGAAATCGAAATCGAAATCGAAACTTATCCCGGTGGCTATTAGAGTCACCGGATATTGTCACACCCCAAATTCCAAAGCTCCAATTTGATGGAGAGCTTAACCGTAGTGATAGTGTACATTTCTAAGTGATGTTGTTGTTGTTGTTGTTGTGTATTGATCCACATAGAATCAACTCAATTTATAATGCTCCATAAGAGTTGTTACAAAGTGAAGTGTTAAGGAGCATAATGACCATTAAAATCTGATTTAATGGCACATTATTTCACCTCTTAATCTTACCTCATTATCTCAAAGATAATGTAACAGCCATAACTAATGTGGCCGTTAATGATTGAATTTCAATACTAATCTATTTCATCGAATCATACTAGTTTCAAAGTTCCTAGTATACTTATTGAGTTTCCTCATATACGGAGTATTTTGTTTGAGTTTTCATTTTATCGAACTTTTAAACATACACGCAAAATTTACAAAAAAAATTACGGGATATATATTAAATCCATGAAATATATATACTTGTCTAATGTTTTTTTTTTCCAAAATAATGAAACTATTTCCTCCCTCTAGTCCTATCAAAAGTTGGCCGACCGGTAATCAGACCCAACGCAACCCGTTTTTCAGGGTCAATGACCCGTACACTTGATGCGATTTGAACCCGAAACGACCGGTTATTTAAGATTCGAAAGCCGACCCGACCCGTTCGAACGCATGCGTCGATGATAAATCAAAAATATAATTCAAATATTAATATTTTTCTATATTTGAATCAAGACGTAATATTTTAAATAAAAAGCTAATTTTTAAAAAATTTCATAACATTTTGAGTATATCATTAAATAATATTAAATATGATTTAATTTAAAAAAGTACTATGTATGTTTTTTCGGCTGAGAAATGATAAAATAGTAGACATCATAAGCTTTTTGCCCCGTATTGTGACCGTAACTTGACCAGGCCAGTGATCCGTATGACCCAAACCGCCCGGCCTGTTTGAGAGGTCTACCTCCATCTATTCGAGTCTCCAAGAAATTAAGAAATTATGAAGTCACCTCTAGTATCTTTTTATTTTATTATTAGGGTTTCTTTCGGATAAAATTTAGAACATTAATATATTATCATATACGGAGTATATATTTGGAAAGAACAGGTAACTTCCGAAACATCCAAATAATAACATTCCGTGGAGTTTAAGGTAATATTCTACTATATATGGCCGTCAGCATTAAACATGGAATTAAGTGTCCGACAACCTAGGTAGCACGGACACTTCTCCTAACCAGCCGTCCCGTGTCGGACACCGTGTCGGACACACAGACACCTATAAACAAGGAATGTGAGATTGAAAGACTTGAAGAGGTTGATTAGAAGATGAGTTTGGGTGGGAAAATTGATTAGAAGATAAGTTTGGGTGGGAAATGAGAATAAATTATAGTTAAAGTCAAGTTTTACACTCAATTATTTACATTTAATATCAAATACTAATACAAAAATAAAATTGTATGTTATTTATAACTATAAAATATATATTTTATTAAATTTAAATGTCGTGTCCCGTGTCCTAAATTTCACGAGATGCCTTATCACGTGTCCGTGTCGTGTCCGTGTCCGTGTCCGTGTCCGTGTCCGTGTCCGTGTCCGTGTCCGTGTCCGTGTCCGTGTCCGTGTCCGTGTCCGTGTCCGTTTTGGTGCTACCTAGCCGACAACTATATATGAAACTATGAGCTTTACTAGATATTTTTGTGGTCGATCAGGACGTGCTTCATTTGAAAAACACAAAGCCAAAAACTAAATTTGAAACATTTGTCCAAAATTTTAGGTGTGTTGTTCTTAGGAAACATCATTGAAAGATACTAGAGGGTAAAAATAACAAGTAATTGAAAATTAGAAGTTAATGGTTGCACTCTTTTCTTTTTGTGGGTATATATGTTACAAATGCAATAAAATATGAGAAGTCACCCTTTTTAAAATTCAGTCTGCTTTTATAAGTTTAATATAGAAAAATTCAGCTTCTATATATATGTTTAGTTCAGCTAAACAAAGTTATATGAGCTGAACTGAACTTATAAGAACCGAACTTATAGAGAGCTGAACTTTTATGAATTGATGAGCTGAACTGAACTTATATAAGCTGAATTTTTCTGATATGAATTTATAAGAACTAAACTGAACTTAATGAGCTGAATTTTCCTGAACTGAACTTATAAGATCTGAACTAAACTTAAAGAGAGTAACTTTAAGTCCAAAAAAACATGGCCTAAAAGCACTTCTAAAAACTAGGAAATCGCATACTTAATATGTTTAATAGGAGTATGTAGGAGCTCTTGTTCTTTTTAAAAGCTCGTGGTTTAGAGGTGGCCACGAACACGTCAATGTTAGCCCTATTGACCCTAAACTGATTCGCGTTGGCTCTGGCGTCTACTCGATCACCTAGACCCAATGGGAGGTTAGGTCTATTTTTGTAAAGTTTTTGGATAGATGAATTGGTGGCAGTTATGCATGTAGGCTGAAAATAAAGAACGTGCCGCGGGATTGATCACAAATTAGACGGGTAATAGTAAATTCCAAAACATAGTATGCGTGATATCCTATCTGTTACGGTCCATTGCATGGTATGCGACATAAATCCCACATCGGTCTTGTGGGAGGCTTGTGTGGGATTTATATAGAATGGGGCTCTACCACCTTTTGAGCTAGCTTTTGGGGTGGGTTCTCCAAATATCTATATCAATGGTATAAGAGTCAACCACTACCCTTCTGCATCCTCGGCCCTGACGTCGGTATTGCAGTGTTCGACCGGGGCTAGAAAAAAGGTTCTAGCGCACAACACCGTGCTGGTGACGCCGGTATTGCAGTGTTCGCCTGGGGCTAAAAGGTTCTAGCGCAAAGCCAGCATGCGAGGGCGCATGGATGCAGAGCGTGGTAGAATGTTACGGTCCATTGCATGTTATGGCCTGGGACATGAATCCCACATCGGTTGTGTGGGAGGCTTGTGTGGGATTTATATAGAATTGGGCTCTATCTCCCGACCAATATCTATATCACTATCATGTTGGTCATCTCGAATGAGAATGAAGGTGATGTTACTAGGACAATTGAACATTAGAGTTTTGAAGATGAAGGAAGTGATGGCGGTGAAAGATTAAAATGAT
The DNA here is from genome assembly GCA_022085475.1 of Heliosperma pusillum. Lineage (NCBI taxonomy): Eukaryota > Viridiplantae > Streptophyta > Magnoliopsida > Caryophyllales > Caryophyllaceae > Heliosperma > Heliosperma pusillum. The sequence continues at coordinate 47,495 of JAIUZE010000128.1, forward strand.
GAAATTAAAATAGTGTAATAGTTGTTTCTTAGAAAAAGTTTAGGTTAAGGGTAGGTTCTACCCATTTCAAGGTCAGGGCAGACCACCGGCCTCATAAGGACTTAAAGTGATGTTTACAAATCGCCTACCTACAAGGCTATATTTTAACTCAATGTCAGTCAAACCCCTGAGTTCATGGCCAGAAGGTGGACTCTTTACCATTGGGATCAACCCTGGTTAGTTATCAAACTAATAATATTAAAACAAGTAATATGTAATCCTAAGTAAAGTGCGAAGCATATTTTTACCTCTAAAAACCCTTTGAGCTAGCTTTTGGGGTGGGTTCTCCAAATATCTATATCAATGGTATAAGAGTCAACCACTACCCTTCTGCGTCCTCGGCCCTGACGTCAGTATTGCAGTGTTCGACCGGGGCTAGAAAAAAGGTTCTAGCGCACAACACCGTGCTGGTGACGCCGGTATTGCAGTGTTCGCCTGGGGCTAAAAGGTTCTAGCGCAAAGCCAGCATGCGAGGGCGCATGGATGCAGAGCGTGGTAGAATGTTACGGTCCATTGCATGTTATGGCCTGGGACATGAATCCCACATCGGTTGTGTGGGAGGCTTGTGTGGGATTTATATAGAATTGGGCTCTATCTCCCGACCAATATCTATATCACTATCATGTTGGTCATCTCGAATGAGAATGAAGGTGATGTTACTAGGACAATTGAACATTAGAGTTTTGAAGATGAAGGAAGTGATGGCGGTGAAAGATTAAAATGATGAAATTAAAATAGTGTAATAGTTGTTTCTTAGAAAAAGTTTAGGTTAAGGGTAGGTTCTACCCATTTCAAGGTCAGGGCAGACCACCGGCCTCATAAGGACTTAAAGTGATGTTTACAAATCGCCTACCTACAAGGCTATATTTTAACTCAATGTCAGTCAAACCCCTGAGTTCATGGCCAGAAGGTGGACTCTTTACCATTGGGATCAACCCTGGTTAGTTATCAAACTAATAATATTAAAACAAGTAATATGTAATCCTAAGTAAAGTGCGAAGCATATTTTTACCTCTAAAAACTCACAAACTTTTAATTTACTACTTCCTAATTATTATTTACTATACGTTCGGACTTTGGCGTAGGCTTATTTGGGACCTATTTTAGGTGATTGTTTTATATAAAAAGTCCAACATTAATTGGCATTTAGAAGGAACAATAGACAACTTTGTACTTCGTACTAGTTAACACCTATAAAAGTAGTAGTATACTAAATTGTACTCCGACATTACCGAACTAGTAACGAAAACGATTTTAACTAAGTAGAATAATACACCCTGCTAGTCACTCATTTATTCCCCTTTCCCTTTTACACAAAAATTAAGGAAATGAATTTGGACCACACAAAACACACTACCCCATATACAAATGAATTTAGACCACACAAAACACATAACCCCACATCCAAAAAGGGAAAGAGGGAAGAAAACCCGACTTACCTAATAAGGAAAGAGGGAAGAAATGACCGACTAGGGGGAGTATAAATTGTGCTTAATGTGACGATTGAGATTGTTCCACACACGAAATTTAATTTGATGAGGACACTATATTTGTCCATGTCCAATTGTCCATAATTTGGCCAACCAAATTTACTATTCCCTCTGTCGCGATTATTTGTTGTCCTATTCCTGTATAGGGTGTCTCAGTAAATTGTTATCCTTTCAATATTAAAAAGGTTTTCTGTGAACAATTTGATCACTCAATGGAATTATTGTTCACTTGTCATCAAATCAGTGGATTCACAAATGATCCTCCACTCCTTCATTAGCTTTTGTGCAAAAATAAAAGGTAAACAATTAACCGGAACGAAAGGAGTGCTTGTAAGGTCGACTTACGGTGTCATTTGCATATTACTCAAAGGAAACCTTGTACGTACACCAACTACACACATGTAATACGATAAATAACGAAGTAAATTGGACGGTCCAAATCTTCAATTGGTGTTGTAAAGGGACCTTCATTCATTGCCCAAAATTAAGACATTATATTGTACAATTACTTTATTTATGGGTCATTTCGATTTGGGGAACATTAACACGGATCTTAATTGATTTTGCGACTCATTTTGTGTTCGATTTAATTAGATCATGGGTGAACATATTGCATGCATGTATTAATCTATGTGTGCGACTCATTATGTATTTGATTTGTTTAGGCACGGTTAAATACTGTAAATACTGGTTTACGATCCTCAAAGGACGATTATATATGCATGGCTAGGTTGGATTTAACGGATAAATAATATTCTGATAAGTATATGAGTATGTGAAAAGGATTAGAGAAAGGATAAAAGAGACAAGATGCACTCTAATGCGCGTAAAAATGAACGAGAGATTATTTGTATTGCCAAATTACACTATGCCGATAATTGCATGATCGGTCTTATTGACAAGTATTCGTTTAGTTCACAATACTCAAACTAGTAATATCGTGACAAAATTTAAGATAAACGGACCTAAGTACAACAAAATTGTTGTAAAATTCGAATAAATCATACAAATAAATGGCAATTTCACCATGTAAAATGAATACCTACAAATATAGGAATTTAGCCTTTAGCAATTACGAGTAGCATTTAGAAGAATATTGATCTATAGTGGTAGTTATTTAATGTTTCAATGTTAATGTCATTAGTCAAACAATCAATACCAAGTATTCAATTACAACAAGATACGTTAGTAGTCAATTGCAATAATCGTTCCTAACTAATAGGTTGATCCGACGTATTATATGTACATTTTGAGCTCTAGTAACATGAACCTATGCCAATACAATGTATTTTCAATAATTATTGTACTAAATTCACGTCCCTTATCTCATTAATTGGGATTCATAGATGAATCCTTTCAATCTTCTAGTATCATTAAGATAACCCAATGAAAAGCATATGAGTAGGAGTGGACGACAGTGCAGTCTGACCCGACCCGACCGCCCCACCCCATCAGTTAAACAAAGTTGCGGCCCGCTGGCCTGCTCCCATGGCCCGCTCAACCCGCGTGATCTATCCGGCCGATCCCGGACCCCGGGCTCCCTCCTCCGCAGTCCACATTGCCCAACCCGTCTCCTTTTTTTGACCATTTTTGCTCAACCGGGCCAGTCCATGGTCATCACTACCCAAGCCCGCCATCCCTCGCCCCAGCCCGTGTTGGTGGCTCAGGCTTCCGTCCCAACCACCCTGGCCTGACACGCACCAAACTGTCCTGCTGTGTAAGTGGGAGATTTGTGGTCCAATATTATTATTAAAATGTTTTCTATTACACTTTTTTCGTCCAATATTTTGTTCCGAGCTTACTACTACGAAGTATCATATAAGAATTGATCAGCAAATCTACTTGGAATATATATTTTGTTCTCTCTCATTACTAATCAACAAATCTAATACTATCAAATTGTGCGAGTAGCAAGCATTGGATCATTCAAACATCCCACAAAATATGCTTGACATCGACTTGGATATCAGCTCAGTTTTTTCTTGATAAATAAATCAACTGTTGTATGTGTTTCGCTTTTTCAATGGAACTAAAGGTCACAGTTTCGGTCTTTTAAAATTAATTGAAAAAAAAGCAAGTAAATTGGTATAAGTAAACTCTCAATCTTCTAGTTATGTCATGAATAGGATGAGTGTCCATGCAACTTGTCAGTTTTTTTTGGGTTGATCAGGAGTATCCCCTACCGATAGCTGGGACAATCTTCTTTTTAGCTCGCCATGAATGGGAGCTATTTAGGTACAAATGTATATATTTTTCGTGGTCGTAAACGGAGTTACAACTCATCACAATTCACAAGGGAAAATTTGAAGTCGACATAAATTGATCTTGTATATGTAAGTTAAACGGAGCAAGTATCATTTCTCATAACTTTAACAGCTGACCTAGTTGAAATCTACTACGTCAGTACCAATTAGATGCAAATAAAATTAACGACTTAATTAATATCGTGACAAATAAAAATTCCCAATAGGTGGTTTAGTACACGTATTTAAATTGTATGTCGATTAGTTGATTACTTTATATTTTGAAAATGGCTTAGACGTAGAGATAAGTATTTCACTTGTTTGAAAGTACAATTTAATTTACTTGTTATCCAAAAAAGAGGTCACAATGCAAGGCCACGCTAGTTATTAAAGCTAATGGTTAAATTATAATTACTGGTTTAATACCTTATTGTAAAGGACATTCCGAACTTTTTTCACAAATTCTCATTGAAGACGGCACATATCCGTCTTCAATGAAGACGGATCAAATCCTCTATCACAATAAGACAAGTGGGAGCTGAGGGCAAGTGGTGATTATTTAATTTTTCACTTGTCTCATTGTAAGAAGAGATCTGAATCATCTTCATTAAAGACGGATATACCTCGTCTGTAATTAATACTTTGAATTCCCATTGCGTCAAAGAGGATAACATGCCTCCTCATAACAACAAAGGGTTAGGTATAGACGTATAGTATTATAAAGCAACAAAATCAAAGACAACATCTAAACGCATATTAAGGAACAAAATCCTTGTGCTATCTTATAAACTGGACTTACTAACAATATTGTGTCATAATTGCCGGCAAAAGAATTCACTAAACTATTTGACCACAAAACAAATTTAATCATAGTATTTTAAATGAAAATAAAATAAAAAAAATACTTGGTATATTCCATTGACTTGAATATTTATATACATTAAAAAGAAAAAGAAAAAAAAAAGAATAGAAACCCTTGTTGAACCAAATAGTTCAAGACTTTAGGTAAGTCTAAGGCATTAGACTATTGAAAAGACTTAAAATAGAAAGTCAAACTTTTAAGGGATCTATTTATGTCTTGTCATTAATCCTCAAATGGTAAGGGGAGATAGTTAATTGTTGACTTATTTTCCAAGATATTTATCCACCTTTGTTTTGGTCAAGGCCACCATGCATGTCAAAACAATCCATGTTGTAGGGAGTAATTTGTAAAAGTACAGGTCTGGTGCTAATGCACGGTTTTATTAGATGACAATATTAGAGATTATAAAATTAATTTATTATTATTATTTAAAATTTAATGAAATTCTAGAGTATTATTGTAGAATTAGTTTATTCTTATTTAACAATTTAGTGTATAAAATTTAATGTTTTTTTTAATTATTCATTAATAAATGGAACCTTAAGGAATGAAATGAAGTTATTTATATGTGGTATGTAAATAAAAAGATTATGGAATTCTGATCAATTATTGTGAGTGAGACAACTAATAAGAAGGTGAATACATAGGCGGGAAACTTAAGCGGGAAAGTTTAGAGTTTTGTTATTCTTTTAGTAAAAAGGGGATGTAGTCTACCTTTTTGTTTTGTTTAAAAATAAAAGGCTATCATGTCACTAGTTCAAATTCAGTGATTATTATTGTAAAATATGTTTAAACTATTGACTGTGACGGAGCGAAAGAGTACTTAGTTACTTAATGATTAAGTGTACGACATACATATAGGGTCCTTACATTTTCTCCATCTGTATGGTCTAGATTTCATTCTGTGCCGATCTAACATTCTAGATTTTATCCGAAAAGTAAGGAAAAGGAATACGAGAAGAGATGAATAAGGGTATGATTATTAGTTAACTCACCAAAGTCTTAAAAATTTATTACATCAGCTTTTCACAAACTTTTATTATTTTGTGTTTATATGACTAAGTAATAGCATACTAATCGATCACAGAGATTAGATTCGAGTATAGAATTATTCTCTCCGTGTCAATTATTTGTACACGTTTACAAATTTAAGTATATTACCAAAGTATATGAAAAAAAGATGAAGATATGTTACGTTAGAGATATTACGGTATATACTATATTATATCGCGTAGCTACTCGTATTGAATTAGAATACCCCCGTCCTTACTTCATACTAAGCAAAGGCCACTACTATATTATCATATTAACAACACAAAATATTATTTAAGGCCACAACTTGTACGGGGGTAATATTTATAAAGCTACCTACCTTTGATAAGTAAACCAATTGCAACTCCAAGCAAATCTTAATCTTAAATTGAAAAAAAAGGCAGTCGCATTTTGAGTTTATATGACTAAGTAATAGCATACTAATCGATCATAGAGATTAGATTCGAATATAGAACTATTCCCTCTGTGTCAATTATTTGTACACGTTTACAAATTTAAGTATATTAATTAATTTAATTAGTCGTTACTTTTCATGGATACTATAATACCTACTTAATTTAAGTCTATGACCAAGTAATTATACAACTACTATTCGATCACAAAGATTCGTGTGTAGAATTATTCCCTTCATTATCAGTTACTTGTACATGTTTAAGTATCTCAGTTATTTTTTTATCGCTTTTTCTAAAATGTGTCCGAAGAACACATGTTAATAATACTTAAATGAAAAGTTTGACAAAAAAAAAATATGACATTGGAATTTAAAAAGGGGTTCAATCATTTCAATTTTGCATAATATTTATTATAAGACTTTCCATTTGAATATTATTAACATATCTTCTTACGACACATTTTAGAAAAGCCGTTTATCTAATTACCTTCTTAATTGAGGACATCAAATTATTCACGGATTCATATCCCACCACCCCTTCATATCCCACCATGATAGTTACCTTACGTATATGATACACTAGTTTTAACCCGTGCAAAAATTGCACGATTTTACTTATTAAACAACACAAATTGATATCATCAGAATTTTACAAAAGAAATAAAATATCCAATATCTCGTGCAAAATTGTACAGATTTGCTTTTAGAAATATTGATATTTAACAGTTTTTTTGACAGATACGGAGTATTTCCTAATATATTCTCATTTATAAGAAATTACCTAAAGTTTTATTTATTGTAAAAAAAATGTATTTACTATATGCTAAAAAGTTCTTAAACACTATCAAAAGTTAATTTTAAATTGCAATTTAAGCTCGTGCAAATTGCCCATGCCTGCTTTATTTTCTACTATGATATTAAATAATTTTTGTATGATAATGCGTATATTAATTAGTAAATATACGATATACTTCATACATACACCATAATAAAATGGAATTTATATAATAACGTATTATTCCATCCATTCAATCCAATTCTATACATTGAGTTTCATACATTTGGGTAATATATGATTAATGGATAGAAGAATTTTAAATATTTCTTTATCACTCTATTGGTTATAACGACCTCCGCAAATGAGATAAACTTACAACACCCGAATTTGGGAAAATAATGAAAAATTAATTTAATATTCTATTAGTTATGATGACACCCGCAAATGAGATCAACTTTCAATACTGGAATTTGGGGAAATAAAGACATACTCCTATATTATAAAAATGTGCATAACAAATCTCACTCTATTTATTATTAATTGGATCAACTCTTATATGTTATACGTAAATTTTCATTTATGAGAATATATCCGTTTTAACTTTTAACCTTAAAACGGGTCAAATTGTATGGGTAAGACAAAAACAAAAGCTCCTAAAAAATAGCAATATAATTATCCTAGCTAACCAAGTGGAGTAATAATGTAATACTTGACTCGTTTTATCCTAAACTGATATATCCGTCTTAAAAAAGATCAATTAGATATTTGTATATCATATACACAAAAGGGTTGATATATATACGTTCGTATTACGGCCCATAATTTATAGACAAATAAAATTAGATGACAGAAAATTATTTGTCAAATCCTACATATCAATGGCCACAATGAAAATAAGAACATGAGGTATGAATGTTCTTTGCCTCCCTCTTCACCTCTTCTCTTCCTCTCAGATTTCCTCTGTATAATATTGAAAAAAACTTGGTACACACTATTGCATATTACTTTTCTTTGTATTATTTTTTTTATTTTTTATGCCATTAATTTAATTGGATGTTCGTATATTTTTTTTTGTAAATTATTTTTGTAGCTGATCTTCAATATTTTGTTATTTATATTTATGAGATGGTTTTCATCACCGATTTGAAAGATTTTATATTACTTACATGTCATCTTTAAGTCTCGATCAAAGTGTTAACAACACTGAACTAATAGATTAAAATTGCATCTCCCTTTTTTTCTTTCTTTCCCGGACTATGGGCTGTAATATTTATAAGATGAGATTGAATTGTAAAAATTTGTATTTGTATGTTATTGTCGTATTTTTGTATATAATAATTATTATATTCCAATTCCTATTTTTTTTATGAATGCATTTTTTATTTTTTCGACTTGATTTTTTTATATGAAAATATCATATTATATAATCTCAATCATCATAAATATCATGTATTATATCTTTTGTCATCATGTTATAATGTTTCAATAATGGTTCAAATTAAAGGAGAGGGCGTGAGAGAGAATAATTAAATGCAGAGGGAGGAGAGAGGTAAATTAATTAGAGTATTGTTAGGTGGGTCCTACCCGTCATGAAAATTGGGGGAAAAAGTTGAGTTTTTTCCAGCCAATAGAAAAGCTGGAAAAAACTCAGCTTTTAGTTATAGAGGAGATTACACCAGCCTACCATGGGAACTAATTAGGAATATTTATATTTCAATTTGTTTATCAAGTAGCAATGTTGTTCGATAATGCATGGACGAGAGGGGGAGTAGACAAATTTTTAAATTTTATCCCTTGTTATTAGAGATGTAAATTATATCTTTATTATTTACTTGTATTCTTTGTATTATATGGTTATCTAACTTATAGATGTAATCTCTTGTAATTAGATATTGACACCAATGTAGCCGCGTCTACTATAATACTCCATGCGTGGGATAGCCCCTTGAATAGGTCAATTGATTGGCTTAAAATCCGACTAGTGTTTAAAGGGATTGAAAGTACTACTCATATCAACAAAGTGCAATTTCTTTTTTGGTTATCCATGCAAAAGAACGCAAAAGTTAAGCGTGCTTGACTGAGAGTAGTCTTAGGATGGGTTACCTCCTGGGAAGGATCTTGGGATTGCGCATGAGTAAGGACAAAATGCGCTCGAAAGGACCAGTGTTGATTTGTGGCAAAATATACAAAGTCCGACAAGCTACCGCTCCGATCCTGACCCAGGGTTTTGGGCGGGGTGTTTCACCTACGCCTACTCCTCTTGCTTTGACTTCATATAGACCCTAGGTTCAGGCCGTCTACTCTGTCCCTATCCAGTTACAGGGTGGGTCTAGCCTCATGTCAGTGCCCAACAACAAGGCAACCTAGTGTAAGCGTTTGTAGCATACCTTTACATGCCAACGACTGTTCCTCTAAATAAACTACACTTCGATTGATCTCGTGCCTGGGATACAGTCGATGTATTTTCAACCCCCAAATGACACATACTACCTGGATATGGGTGCTTCAACCCATAAGACGTCTAATCCAGGTACGCTCTTGTCTTACTCTAAATGCAACACAAACGAAGGTATTATTGTCGAAAATGGTCATAGTTATTCTAATTAGCGATTGCGGTCACACCACCCAACTCGTGCCCTCTTTTACCCTTAGCATTGTTATGCATGTTTCTAAACTTGTTAAGAAAATTATAAGTGTCTTATATCCGATAATTATGTCTCTATAAAAATTGACATGTATTCTTTGAAGGACTTGCAGACGGGGACTTGTCTTATGAGATCTAATAGCAAGAGCGTCCTTTACCCAATCTGATCCCTCACATCCGTCACTGCGTTAACTCACGCCCTTATTGCCATGTTAGTATCCGTGGGCATGCTCGTCTTGGCCATCAGAGATTTTCTATTTTTAATGCTCTCACAAATGAAAATGGTATCCCTTGTAATAGCCTAGGTCTTAATTTCCATTGTCTATCATTTGAACTTACGAAAGATGTAAAATTGCCTTTTTATAGCAAACTTTACCGCCGCTTCATATTATCCATAGCCATCTATGGACATCTCCGTCCATAGCTCTCTTTGGTCACCGCTAATATCTTTTGTTCTTAGATGATAATACTAATTTCTTGGACTTTTCCCTTAACAAATAAATCACAAGTATTTTCTATTTTTCAATCTTTTAACAAATATATATCAACTCAATTTCAAACACAAATAAAAACATTGCAATGCGATAATGGTCGCGAATTTGACAACCATTTCTCGACTTATTTGATAAACATGGCATGCAATTTTGTTTCTCCTAACCCCACACATCCTGCAAAAATGGCAAAGCCAAAAGAAATATTCATATCATAAATAATATGATGGGAAGAATTTTCCTCCACGCCCAACTATCTCCCACGTTTTGACACCATCCTCTCGCCATGGCAACCATTCTTCATAATATTTTACTCAGTAAAGCCAATTATTATGTGCTACATACCCACTGCTTATTTATAGGCTATCGCACATCTAATCAAAGATAAATATCCTAGACACAAATGAATCTAGTAATAGAGGTCGAACACAAGGAGACGGGAGTTGTTATACAAGTTGTTATGGGGTGAATTCTATCAACGTCGATTATCGATGGGTTTCGTTGGGTTTACGAAACAACAATAATAATAAAGGAAGAGTCTAGGGAGTTCGGGTCACACATGAAATTATGTAAATGCTCAAGTCAAACTAGGAAATTGATAATAACGATAATTGTTTAGGCTAAAGACACCCACCTCTCGATATTAGTGTCAACCACAAATCGGGTCCTAACGAACTCTCGCTATGGCTAGGTCGATCTATTAACACATGCTTAGTCTAATTCAATTCCGTGCCTCTCGACTTATAGAAAGAATTAACGAATTTAAACAAGGATTGTGATCAATAATCAAAGACTAACAATACAATGCAAGCATGTGATAGAAACAACTATTTGATACCATAACATCTCATTTCAACAATTGCAAATATTATTTATGCATGGCTTCCCTAATTCCCTAGACAAAGTAACTACTCTTGCATAATGATAACTAATCTAATAACAAATGATAAAGTAAACATGATAACTAACTAATAATGGAAATGACAAAGGAATTAACAAAACAATACAGGAAATAAAATTACCTCAACAAAGGAAATAAAACTTGGAATTGAAGAACACAATGGAACCAAATAACTTGCAAATGAACTTGTAATATAAATTGAAATACTTAAAGGAATTATTTGTAACAACTAATGAAAACTAAACTATTCTAAACTTAATCTAATGACTAATAATATTGTGTAAAAGAGTGTTTTCTAGAGTGTAGAATGATGCACAAGATTATAAAAAAGATGTCTCTAAGTGTCGAGGTCCTTCTCCTTTATATAGGGAGAGGAACTTGAAACGCATGCATTGACAGAGACCAAACCCCGATCGGGGAATGGGAACCCCGATCGGGGTTTCAGTAACCCGACTATATTTGCTTAATTGCTCCATTTAATGCTTTAGTAATCATAAACTATGCCTTTAAGCACCTTAATTCTCCAGTTAATTGCATAGTTTTGGGATTACTTGAGCATCCATAGGAGCATGCATCCTATGTTGAATTGTGGACTCCTTGCATTGGGCTTCATTTTTGGTTTCTCATTTTCATTTCAATCCATTTCACAAATCTTCATACTTGGCTTGTCATTCTCCATTCTAACCTTCCATGGTCCATTTTTCTTCCATTAGCTTGTTGGACTTTGGTGCTTACTATTGTGTTAGGAAAAAGCCTCTAAATGGTTAAATTCCTACAAAATGTAACAAATACAAGTAATACACCTAGAACACGTAATTAGCTCACAAATATAATAAACAAAGTCTAATAATCAAATAAACCGAGCTAAAATAGGGAGTTAAACTATATATAAAATGGACTAATCACTTATCTCTATCGTCGTAACCCCTCATGCAGTCACCATCGCACATGCGGTTGCCTTTGTTATCTGCATCTCCCCACGACGAGTCCTCACAAATTAAAAGCTCGTTCCACTCCTTGTGTCTTTTTGGGTTATCCTTTCGACCATCGGAGCAATAAATGTCGCGACCTTGCGTTTAATAAGATACTTATTTGCCGGTATGCCCCATTATGAGTCAATTTTACCTTACCCAAACCATGCCACACTCACTCGCTCCCCGTACTCTTTTCGCGACACTAACATTCTACACTCCTTGTACAACCATCTTCGGTCTGACCCACCTACATCACCTCAACCAAGTCAGCCAACCCCCATGTGAAGCCACTAAATAGCCCCTATCCCGAATATTCCTACTCTTATTCCACCCACAGACTGTCATTCACCCGAGGCCAAGCACCGCATTCCCCACACATGGGAACCCGCTCTCAACACAGTATCTTCAAACCCCATTCCCTCATGAACCGCACTGTACTCCAAAAACCATCACCACTACCGAAGTGCCCCATAACAACCCTTAAATATTTGAATTGGAATACAGCAATGGCCGACGAATTGAATACGATCCTCGTATTTGAAATTAGACTTGGGTTATGGTTCCTAGACCGTCAAATCAAAATATTACTAGATTTATATGGTTGTTTAATATAATATGACGCTAATGGTGTGTTGCAGCGACATAAGGCTCGTTTGTGGCAGGTTGCAATTTTTTGGAATTGACTGCGATGGAACCCAGTGTATTATATGCATCAACCCCCAGGTTTTTGTGACCGTCAACGCCCCGACTATATCTCCTTAAGACTATCTTTATGGTCTCAACCAAACCCCCCGACCGTGGTTCCACCGCCTTGCTACATTTGCTGCCATCACTGGGCCGTCATAGCTCCATTGACTATTCACTTTTTGTCTACCAGGGTGGTCATGAGACGACATTTATCCTCTTATACGTACGTGGATGACACATTTGATATTTTTAGTCACCTAGTCAGAAGCTCTATGTGATTCTATTATTGGTCGCCTTCGATATGAGTTTTCCATTATTGATCTCGGCCCCATTAGTTACTTCCTCGGAATCGATGCCACTCGTCGTAATGTTGGCCTATTCCTCTATCAAGCTAAGTATGCATATGAGATTCTCTCTCGTAATGATATGTCCTCTTGCAAAGCCGCTCAAACACCGATAGATATTAAAAGTAAATTAAGTGCATCCACTAGACCACCCGTCGTTGATGCCTCTCTGTACCAAAGTCTTTCTGGGACCGACCAGTATCTTAAATTTACCCGACACAATCTCTTATGTGGTGCAATAAATTTGCCTTAATATGCACGACATAGGGGAAGAGCATTTCAGCGCCCTTAAGCGTATTGTGTATTATCTGCTACGTCAAAGGTACCACGAACCTTGGACTTCACCTCGGGTCCTCTTCCACTTCTTTTCTTCTTGCCTACACTGATATCGATTGGGGAGGGTGCCCTGATACTCGTTGATCCACGTCTGGGTATTGAGTCTTTCTAGGCAAACACATGATCTTGTGGTCCTCTAAGCGACAACCGACCATCTCGCGATCTAGTGCTGAAGCTGAATATCAACGGCTTGCTAATGTCGTAGTTAATTCATGTTGAGTCATAAATATACTGCTTGTGCATCAGTGTCTGATCGTCAAACCTACAGTGGTCCCCTTGTGAAAACGTAAGTGCTACTTATTTCTCCGGTAACCCTGTTAATCATCAACGCATCAAACACATTGAAATGGATATATATTTTGTTTGCGAAAAAAATTGTTGTTGGTGAAGTTATTGCCCAACATGTCCCCCCTCGCTATCAATGTGCGGATATATTCACAAAATGTCTTCCTAAGGCTGTTTTCGATGATTTTCGGTCCAGTCTCAACAGTCCCATGATGTGCCCTTCTCGTATCGAGACAGCTCCGTGGGTGAGTGTCGCTGCTTTGCAGGTGCCCGCGGGTTGCAGTTCCCCACAACCAAATTATTTGGTATAACTAAGTGAAATTTATCGATTATATTAACAAAATATAAAGTTAATGTACAAAAAATTGATTGTACACAAAAACGGGCTCTAGATACACGAAAACGAGTACTAGTTACATGAAAATTATTATACATGAAAAATGAGCACTAGCTGGATGAATATTAATATAATGTATTTCAGCTCAATTTATATCAGTAGCTTTTAATTTTTTGACTAAGAAATATGTTATCGAGGCATAAAATTCTACTCTGAAGCCAATTATGTCATTATTTTTAAATATAAACTTTTGTGAGGTGTAATATTAAAGGTTCTCATCGAGTTAGTGGTTATCACATAAATCTATATGAAACAAACATAAAGGGGTGGCTTAAAAGGTAAATTGTGAGTGACCAAGTTTGTAACGGGCGGTTACATGAGTCGCTAAGTCTACAAGCATGATAGTCAAGTTTATAAGGGCTGACCTAGTAAGGGTCAAAATTGATATGGGGTGACCGCTTCGGCAGCAAAGTTTGAAGGGTGGCCAAGGGGGTGACCAAGTTTAAAAGGGTATTGTTTGATCATTTGAAGATAATCTCAATGATATTTTAAGAGAATTACTTGTGTGAGAAATATTTTGTAAGTTTGTAGAATTGCATAGCAACTTACATTATTGATGATAGGTAGTAGTACGCATATATATATGCTACTATAGCGTGTTAAATGTTATGACCTAGTCGTATACAAACAAGTAAATAAGGAAGAGATAATTACAATAACAATTTTTCATATACTCTCCACAAATGGACGTATGCAAATGAATGCAGAGTGATATATTCATTCTCTGAAAGATATAATCAGGTGGGTTTGATATGGTAGTAATCACATGCATGATGCATCCCATAACCATGAGTTCATGGTAAGGTCATTACCTCTTTATGAGAATACCTGCGGCGAGATGATTATTCACTATTGTCGACAGTGAATACCCCAATTTCCACCCAAAAAAATTTCTACATCATATACCGATGCAAAGTAAAACGTAACTTTAAAATTGTAAATAATATAATCATTATCATCATCGAATCACTAAATAAACCAAATAGCATGAATAGTCAAATAGACGTCATCTTAAGAGTTCAAGACGGTTTCGAATGAGATTATATAAGTAAACTACTTCTATAAGACAAATATAAATATATAATTAATAAATTAATTACTCCCTTAATTATAATACTCTATATCTCAATTCGTGCTCCTAAAATCTTATTCCTTACAGATTCCATTGTAATGATTCTTTTTCCGTTGCTTTCATTTGTTTTGCCTTGGTCTTGTTCCTATATAAACACCTCCTTCTCTTCTTCACTTTACAAGCCCAACTAAGTGAAATCAAAGCATCATACCAACGCTTCTAACCTTCTATTTTCTCCCAATATTTTGTGCTTCCTCACTTTCTCTCCATAAAAAAAGGAATTACAAGAAAAAAACCCTACAAATAAACTTTTCAAAAGAAAAATGAGCAAAAATATAGACAAAATTTGGGTCCTTGCCCTATTCTCTAAATGCGAGAAAATCTCAACTTTTAACGTGGTTTGTACCTTTTTAGTCCTAGCCATAATATGGCTAGGCATGGTCATACTTCACTGGTCCTATTCAGGGGGACCAGCATGGGGCAGATACCGGTTCACTCATATATCTGGTTGGGTTAGGAAAACAATTCCTGGCCCACGAGGCTGGCCTATCATAGGTAGCATGAACCTTATGATGGGCCTAGCCCATCGCAAAATTGCGAGTGAAGCCATTTCATACAAGGCTAAGCGCCTGATGGCGTTTAGCCTTGGAGACACACGTGTGATTGTCACGTGCAATCATGAGGTCGCGAAAGAGTTACTCCATAGTTCAAATTTCGCGGACCGTCCTATTAAGGAGTCCGCGTATAGTCTCATGTTTAGTCGCGCTATAGGGTTTGCTCCCTATGGCGTGTACTGGAGAACCCTAAGACGTGTCGCCTCGACCCATTTGTTTAGTCCTAAACAGATAAAAGCCTCCGAAACACAGCGGTTTGACATCGCTTCTGACATGTGCGCTGTGTTTGGGGCGAAAACGGGTGGGTTTAAGGTCAGGGAAGTACTAAGGCTTGCTAGCCTTAGTAACATGATGGGTTCGGTTTTTGGAAAAAAATACGGTTTAATTGGTGAACCGGATAGTGAAATTATGGAGCTAAAAGAAATGGTTTCTGAAGGTTATGACTTGCTTGGGATGCTTAATTGGGGTGACCATCTTTCTTGGCTCTCTGACTTTGACCTTCAAAAAATCCGGTTCAGGTGTTCACAACTTGTTCCTAAGGTGAACCGGTTTGTTGGCCGTGTTATCGAAGAGCACCGGGCTGACCCGATTCATACAAATCAGGATTTCGTCGATGTTTTGTTGTCGCTTCAAGGGTCGGATAAGCTTCCTGATTCGGATATGATCGCCGTCTTATGGGTGAGTTTTACTTATTTACTTACATACCGTATTTCATAAACAATCTTCTGTAAGACTGTCTTATATCGATAATTTTGTATAAGACGACAAATTAGATTAGATGAATAGATGCATGCATGAACAAACGTCAATTTAATCTCATAAAACTAGTGCATTAATGGTTTTAATTTTGGATTAGTTTGATGAGTAAATCATCAAACATAACATCAACACAATTAATACAAATAATAATAAGTGAACAATAATCCATTGCATGTAACACTTAAACTTAACGTACGTAACATCTCAATTAATCATCACTAAATTCAATGTTGATAAGAAAATATTAATATGTTCACAAATTCTAGAATTAGACGGTCTCACTGGTCCATTTTCATAAAAATTTATCTATTTAACGCTAATAAATAAGTTGTCTCTTTATATAATGAGACCGCCTCACAGCGTAAGACCGCCTCACATAAAAATGGATGTAATATGTTTATAATGTAAGATCGTCTCACATAAGAATGACTTAAATGTGTTTCTATTTCATTGCAATTTATGACCTACTTATAGAGTAAAGTTGACGGTTGTACTATACCAAATTGTAACGGTAATATTGTATTTTAGCTCAAAAAATAAAATTGTGGTGTAAAATAATGAAAGGGAGTGCGTGTGATTAGAGTGAATAGAAACATAATAATGGTAGGAATTGAAAAGGATTAGCATTTTAACAATAAGGGCATTTTCTAGATTCCACATGTTGTAAATAAATGTAAATTAAAAGACAATTTTAATATAAATCACTTTCAATATGGCCGGAAGGTATTAGATGCATCCAATAAAATTTTGGATTGAAAATGTCATATCATATCAATTTGATTCTCTAAGATCTTTGATCTTTTCTCACTTTGAATAAAGTTGAACCATTACAATCCTAAATTTATATTGTTTGACATTAATTTATAACCGCAATAATGTTATAATACCCTGAAATATATATTCATCGTATCTTATTAAAATATTGTAAACTTTCTACTTTTGTATGTTATTTATTTCGTAAAAGTGGATATACGAAAAGCAAAATTTATTCCAGGATCGTATTGGTGGATAAAAGTTGTAAATCAAATCATAGTAACAATGAAATTTTACAACAGTATTTATGTATTAAAACCATATTATATAAATATTGACTCAAATTATATTTAACTATTTACATAAAACGATATTTAGAGAAACTGGTACGGTGTAGCTAGGGTGTAGGGAACCAATATGGTGGCGGTGTAGGCGTGCCTAAAATATATTCATCGTATCTTATTAAATTCTTATGAACTTTTTACTTTTGTAATTCACTTTGTAAAAGTGGATATACGAAAAAATATAATTAAATCTAGGATCGTATTAGTGGATAATAGTTGTAAATCAAAGTGATGATGAATGTACCAAAAAAAAAGTGATAATGAAATTTTACAATAGTATTTATGTAAAACCGTTTTATATAATAAATGTCGACTCAAGTTATATTCAATTATTTACAGGAAATGATATTTAGAGGAACCGATACGGTGGCGGTGTTAATAGAGTGGGTCCTAGCTAGGGTGGTCCTACACCCTGAGGTGCAATCCAAGGTACGTGATGAATTAGACAAGGTCATCGGAAGGTCACGTGCGGTAACTGAATCTGATATTACATCATTAGTATATTTAACGGCTATGATTAAAGAAGTCCTTAGATTACACCCACCTGGCCCACTTCTTTCGTGGGCCCGCTTAGCTATTGAGGACACTACTGTTGATGGGTATCACGTGCCAGCTGGGACCACTGCCATGGTGGACATGTTTGCTATAGCCCGGGACCCGGAAGTGTGGCCCGAACCCGACAAATTTGACCCTAGTCGGTTCTTAGTGTCGGGTTCGGAGGTCGAGTTTTCGGTTCTCGGGTCTGATTTGAGGCTCGCTCCATTTGGGTCGGGTAGACGGGCGTGCCCTGGGAAAGCTCTTGGTATGGCTACGGTTACCTTTTGGGTAGCTCATTTGTTACACGAGTATGAATGGATGGCCCACGGATCAGGTGATGGAACGGTGGATTTATCTGAAGTTTTAAAGTTATCGTGTGAGATGGCTCATCCTCTTACTGTGGATGTTCGGTGTAGACGTGCCTAAAAGAATTATCCGGACCGTTTATCATCATATGTCTTAGTGATGGATTTGGGTTGTATTTATGTTTTTATTCCCTTTTTTTTTTTGGATATTTCTCGTCCCTTTCCCCTACTAAATCTAGAGTGACTTGAGTGCTAAAGGAGAGTTCTTCTTAGATGAAGTAATATGTAAGTATCTTTTGACATGACTTTTGGTGTTGATCGAGTGTTGTACAGAAATGGAAAGTACATATAAAGTATAAATTATAAAATACAAGCTTCTATTTATGTACATAATGATTAAAATTCTTATGTTGCTTATGCAATTCTAATTGGAGATCGGCCATTATCAATTTATCATATGTATGAATTATACCGACGTCCTAAATTTCACGTCTGGTACGAGTATGTTCCCTATAATTAAAAAGTCGACATAGCATAACTTTCGTTCATGACATAGCATGAAATACAAACGATGCGATTAAACCAATCAATACCACACATATGTAATAATTAAAATTTACTCATGTTCCAAAGTTTCGGGATCACATGAAATTTTGAGGTAGACGGGTTACTAAAGAAGTAAAGATTCTATGAAATGGTATGACTAAACACGGTTTAATCTTAAACTAAGTACATGTTAAAATGCGATAAGTTAGTTAATTCAATAGATGAATATAATAAAATCACTCTTATTAAATTGAGATTGACTGCTAAACTATGTCATTTACAACTATTTCAGATTAATTTGACATGAATTTTCGTTTTCATGATGCTATCAATTCACACATGTCGGCAAAGGAGTAGTAGAGGCAATTACAGATTACTTAGCTTCTTTTGTCATCCTTTGGTCATTATTGGTATTGTACAGTATTTGCATTTAGTGATTATAAATTTATAAGTACTAGACCTGCTGGTAAATGGGTTCTTCGGATCGGGTTATTTTTGGGTTAATGATTATCTGATAACTTATCAGGTCGGGTCGGGTCATTACTGGAACGGATCACTCCGGGTTTGGTCACCCTGGGTTGTTTCGGGTCAAGGTTTTGCTTAGGATAAGTCTTTTCGAAACATTTTAGGTCATTTCAGTCACTTCGGGTCACTTCAAGTCGAGTCACTTCTGGTCAGGTCATTTGAATCGGGTCTTTTGGGTCTCACTTTTCGCGTCTCGGGCCGGTCTCATTGGGTCATGTCAGCTTTGCCAGGATTAATTATAACCAAGGTGTATCATCATATAGACATATTCGTTTTAAGTTTTAAGATTAAAATGGGTTAAGTAAGTAAATAGCAACCCACCACTAACATAAATGGGACACACTTTTTGCACTACTACAAAATGAACCTATTGCAACATATTGCACGCAACACTTATTTTTTATGCTGCAAATTATAGTATAGATATTATCTAAGCAACACTTATTACAAAAATGTTGCTTTTATCCTATAATGCAACATTTTTGTGAAATTGTTGCATTTTAACATTACATGTAGCGACATTATTTTTAAAGTGTTGCGTTAGTAGCTACACTAGCAACGGTTTTTAATATGTTGCAATATGTGATTTAACCTTCTTTTTCTGGGTTATATTAAACTTGTTAGACTGATTACTATATAATATAATTTTTTTCGCAAATGACCGTCGTACCATGTGTTCATAATAATATAAATATTTTTTGACAAATAGTGACCAATTCTTTGCTAATAATGACCACTTTTTATGACAAAAAAAATGACCTTGAAGTTTTTTCAAAATGGCTACTATTTACCCAAAAGTGACCCCTATTCACCAAAAAGTGATCATATTTTTTGTAAATCTATGAAATAAAACCGTCGCACACCAGAATTGATGAAATTTTTTTAAAAATGAAAAACTGGCGAGAGTATTAAAATTAAGCGGGATAAGCGAAAATGAAAAAAAACAAAAGATAACAAATATTGTCTTAGGTTAACCTAGGTTTATACGTATCCCTCATCACTGCTAAACTTCACTGAATACTAAATCCCCTACCTTTTTCATCAATTTAACCATCTCCATCATTTAAATTCATCACCAGTTCATCAGTCACTTTTTTCCCATTCAATTCAATCGCTGATCTGCATCAATCGGTTTCACGTGCAATATTCTCAATTGTCTTCGGTATGACGATTCAATTATGTTAATTTTAAATTGATTTAGCTGCATCTTTTTTCCTATTCAATTATATAGGCTATAGAATTGTTTGATGCTTATGTTGATTTTTTTATATTTGCCATTTAATTTTTTCTCCTCACATGAATTGATTACTACAGCTTTGTACATATGTTTGATTTTTAATATTAAGATGAATGATTCGATGATTGATTTTTGCGATTTAATATTTTCTTCTCATATGTTTGCGATGATTTTTATTATTAATCATGATACTCGGTTATATGTTCTTATATTAATCACGCCGAGAGTTATAATGACCATGTCTTAGACTTGGTATTCCAATTGCTACTGCCCATATTTGGGCCTAGAAGATGATCGTCATACAGTTTATCGGTAAGTATTGTTTAAGACATGTACTATCCGTCTTAAGCTTAAGACGGGTCAAATACTACCACTTAGGGGTAATAAAAATAAACCTTTTGGTATTTCTTAGGCAACAAGTGGGGGTGATTTTGTATTTATTTGACTCGTCTTATTTTTAAAACGAATAGTGTCCGTCTTACATGATTGGCCAACAAAAACAAGCATGATCAGATTAGTACCGTATCATACGTCCGAGAGGGACTCCATTTCTTACTAAATTGATTAGTTAAAATGTGAAAATACTCAGTTGTTGTACCTTAAGCCCGGCAGTGGCGCTTAGTAGGGCAATTACATTCTTGCTTGCTCCAGTCTTCTCAAATGAACTAACATTGTATGAATCATTTTTAGCATTTTCTTATCTTGACAATTGTGGGTTTGATTGCCTTGCTTTACCTTTACAAGACGGGCCTAATCCCGACCTGGATTAAATTTAATTGCATTGTTTATTTGGTTGATACAACCTAAATTGTATTGATATTTATGTCATTTTAAAGCATTCTGTTTTTGCAGTAATGATTGTTTGTTAACTGGTTATTGCGTAATCTGTTCATTCCGATGCTCAGTGTTTAAAGAAGAAGAAGAAGGATGACAGATAAGCGATGTGGTTTGAATGAGTATGAAAGAATGCGAAATGAACGGATTGCACAAAATAACACGAGACTTCAAGAGTTTGGGGTACTTAAGCTCGCTAATTCAATGACAAGTCTGGTGGACAGCAACAAGAACAACAAGAGGAAAGCGAAAGATAAAAGTGATACTAAGGAGAAAGACACAGAATACACTCCTAATTATAATAGTGGCAGTGATGATGAATTTGATCCCTTAAACTTTGACTTGTTTCTAAAAAGGTAATGTTATATTTCGTAAGCTTGTATCTTATCATAATTATATGTTAACACGTACTAACTTTTTTTACCTACTACATGGAACTTATTTGGTATCTGTGTACAGATCATGAACGCTGGTGGTTGACAACAAGTGCGACTTACTCCACTGATATAAAAAAAAAACTGCTCGTACTCCGCGAAACAAAGACAGCCACGAAGTTTGCGAGAGTGAGGTCGATGGAGATGTGGAAAGAGTAAATTTGAACCAGAAACTTGTTAATAAAGATGTGACTATGGTCGCCATTCTCTTGAATAGAAAACAATTGCTTGGACATGACAAAGTTATCAACAAACATACCAGCACATACATTACTACCAGGTCATACTCTACACGGTCAAAAGGTACAAATAACCAATGTTTTGTAACTTAAGGCTACATTATTAGTTGATAATAAGGTATTAATGGCAATTGTTTGGCCATTCGACTATATTTGTCATTTAGCTATATTTAAGTCACTACTCATAGAAATTAATAAAAAATTATTTTGCATGCATCATCTAACTTTACCTTATAATTTTAACTATTTTCTTATGACAAGTATCTGAGGCTGATCATGACGTGACTATGTTCGAAAAAGAATGTCGATTGGAGAATTCCGACGAGGTCGTTGAAACTGGTTTTGATGGCGAAACATCATGTCACTCGGATGATGAGGATTCAGATGAGTTTGTTGAGGACGGAAAATATGAATGTAACAACCCGAAAAATGCCGATTTTTCTAGTTAAAATATTTACTAACACTTTTCAGTAGAACTTAAGTTTTTAAAATAGGAATTTTTGTTCCGAGTCGTATTTTGAAATTCCGCGTTCGTATTTGGAATTTTTGAGGGATTCCATGAAAAGACCGTTTTTAGTCATCTTTGACTTTTCTTGACTTTTAAGTCGTCTTTGACTTTTCCTTGACTTTTTAAAGTCGTCATTGACTTTTTCTTGACTTTTAAGTCGTCCTAAACTTTTCTTGACTTTTAAGTCATCTTCGACTTTTCTCGACTTTTCAGTCAACTTTGACTTCCGTTGACTTTTCCCGACTCGTCTCATAAGTATGAAGACCGAAATTTTATTTAAAAAAATAATATTTTTGATTTATTTTTATTTAGATTTATTAAGATTTATCATAATTTAATATAATTATTTTGAATTTATTCGGAATTTAAAGAATAACGTTTACGGTTTTAACCGAACGTTATTTAACTATTCCCGACTCATCGTAAAGCGCGAAACGAAACCGAAACTCGACTTTGGCATGAGTCACGCGCCCAGGTCATCGGTTTCCACTCACATTAGATATTTTAATTCTTTTGATTAAACTAATGAATAATTCTAGCTATTTCTTTACTTTATCGATCAGTTAACGAAAATTACGCAAATCGTTTACAAAACTGACCGATAAATACCCTATTCAACAACGGTTTTTTTTCCTCTCTCTTAGGCCTTGATATTTTGATTACTTTTCATTACAATATCATAATATCTTGATATTTAATTCAATTAACTTCATATCTAATTAATTACGGTAATATAATTATTATACCGGGTCAATTCCATAACAACAATTTCAAACCCAACTCCCTATTTTGCTCTATAAACTCACGGCTCACACACTCATTCCTACTCACAAACAACTTTTCATTTTTCAACAAATCAAATTAAGATCAAAATATCACTTTCTTTAATCGTTCTTGAACGTTCTTCGTCGTTCTTCATCCGTTCTTCGTCGTTCTTGAGCAAAACCTTCATAAACCTTCATTTCTTAATTAAATCCGTCCTAACTTATATTTCTAGGATCTCCTCTTCGCTCCCCATCTTCATGTACGGTTTTATTTCAATTCCGACAAAATCGTTTTTTTCAGACTTTAATTATGAACTTTCCATATTAAGTTTCAATTGTTTTCTTGTCATTTCTTATAGGGGAAGATTTTTGAAGACGATTTTGGTTGACTCGTATATAATTAGGGAAGACTAGAAACTGGTTTCTTAGTTCTTAGTTCTTATTATTTTGGTGCTACTTGATTTTAGCTAGCTAAGGTAACGATTCCGAGTTACTCGACGGATAAATGTTACATAGCTTTGGGTTTTCTTTAGTTTTGGTTCATCTTTAGTTTTTGTTCATATTATTATGATTTTATGATTTTTAGTTAGTAACATGTTAAGTAGTAGTTAGTATGGTGTTTTATGATTTTATAACATGTTGGTTGTTCTTGTTATATTTTTATGATTTCTTCATGATGATGATTGTTGTATGATGTATGGTTAAATTGGTTGTTAAAATGGGTGTTGATTAATTAAAAACATGTTAGAATTAATTTGGAAATTTGGGGTTGTTGTTTGGTGGTGGCCGAATTGGTGGCTGGAAAACCGGTCCAAACCAGGGCGGTCCAGGCCGGTTCAGACCGGTCTGGGTTGGTCCATGGTGGGTCCGGGTTTTGGTCTTTGGGTTGTGTCAATGTTTGATTGTTTAATTGTTGTTTTGACGGGTTTTAATTAGGTTAAAGCATGCGGGAAATAATTAGAAACGGTTTTTAGTAAAACCGTTAAAAAGGCCAAAACAGCCCATTTTGCCAAAACAGGCCGTGAGGCCCAAATCAGGCCCATGTGGGTCCGGTCCAACTCAGCCCGTGGGTCCCACTTTGGGACTTGTGACGGTTTTTGAGTTATCGTCATTTTTATCGCGTTTTGTAATAATTCGCAAGCGAGAAATATTAATAAGTAAAATATTTAATTAAAAAGGTTTTTCATTAAATTATTATTTCTCACATGTTAGAAATTATAAGACGAGACCGTAGTTTAAGTTAATCTCCTTTAAGTCAAACGGGGTTTTGGGTATAATATAATCTAATTCACATGTTAGAAGTTTTAATAGAATAACATGGAATGAATATGTTGATTTTATGTCTATGTGATAAAGACTCTGTTTCTAGCCGGTTTGATCCAACGGGTTTGGTCAAACTAAGATCTAGTCAGCCCCGATTTGACTGATGACCCGTCGCGGGACTCGGGTCGGGGATTTGTCTTCAAGTAAAGTTGTATTTAATTATTGAATTAGCCTTAGTAGCTATGAGGCGATATGTTATGTGTTTATTACTTATATGCAATTAGTCACATGATAGGATGTTTTCCTGTGACTGTTTTATTATATGGTTGGTGTCGTGTTGACTAAGTACCCATATAGAATTATGAGTATATGGCGTCTTGACCATACTAATTCTAAATGAGTAGCTTGGACCATGACATTGATAGGCACGTACTATCTTGTTAACTACACTGAGTTTACTCTGCTTAATAGCTTCTGTGTCCCCGGCTTGGTGGGTTTATATCCAAGTCGGGGTATGGCTGCCATTGTTTCCACTTTGGGAAATGGAGCCAGTTTAAGTACTAGCCAACCCCTTTGATGGATCTTCTTAGGGTGTACTCATTTGATTGTATCATGGGTCTTGGATGCGATGGATCTTCGCATTTCTCTGGGTCTGCGCAGTCTAGGTTTAGGGTTGAGTCGTATCTTGGACATGTTTCTGAGAGGAACCTCTGAGCTAAGATATGTGCTTTGGATCTGGGCCCTGTTATTAGTGTAACCGCTGAGCCTAGATGTGTGCTTGTAGTGGG